>JAKSZT010020056.1:1127684-1190573 GCA_026826555.1 Tolypeutes matacus | reverse complement strand
ATTGATTATTATGTTTATGCTTTCAATAAACTAGTTGTCCAATATTTGTTTCTGTATTTTTGCCTGATTTTTGCCAGAAATGCTCAGCTACTGATGTATATGATTCTGACTTTTGGCTTAAAAATTTTATTTTAAATAATGCTTGACATACCTGATCTCACACCTCACCATTTTCCCCTTTTTGTTTTTGTAGCATTTATAAATAGAGTTTTAACTGTTAATTTTTAATGATAAATATACCAACATTCACAGGCTTACTTAATCAGGGGATACACTGATGTACTTGGCTTATATTTGGCTAGAGTCCTGGATAGATATAAGGTAAACTTTAATATATATTTTGTTTAATAAGCTTATATTGACAACTAGGGTGAGAAACAAATAACATAACTAATTAAAAGATTAAGTCAATATTGAATGAAGTTACAGAATGACAAATAGAGCAGTCTGATATATATATACTTACCAATATTAAGCTTTTAGCCTGGAAGTGTTGAAGTAGCAACTGATACTAGAGTTTTGGTTGACTGTGTTTAGGATTAAGGAAGTTGATACTATAGATGCTAACTTGTGAGTAGTTTGCTAATTTCCAAGGAAGGGGTCAGCCTCCACAGGAAGGAACTCGCTGGGCAGTACATTTTAAGGTTTATGCATCAATCCCTGGGAGAGTGGCCAGCTCCCCCAGGGAGGAATACAACACCCATTGAAATGCACTTCATTTTTTAAAAATTTGTTACAAAACACTGTTGATGTATTTATTATTTTAATTTCCAATATTTTTCTCGAAATGTGAAAAGTGTTAACTAGCAAGGCATTGGTTTCAGGATTAACAAAATTTTCTGCATAATGCTTTATTTTAGGCTTGAATAATACTTGCCAGACATGTTTTTTAATACATATGGATTCAGTACTGTCAAAACTTAAAACAAGAGATTTACATATACATTTAATAAAATACATTTATGTGTAATATACAAGTTATTAAATTTCTTAAGTATGCAATGTATTTTATTAAAGTTTATTATATAAGTATATTATACATAATTCATAACTACAGTCGATTATACCACAACAGACATCCAATGAATAAACTTTTATTTCTTAAGCATTTAAGATTCTTACTAGCATGATTAGAATGACCTCAAATTCTTTATTTTGTAAAGTTTGAGGCATAGGTAAAAACAAATTAGTATTTCTAATTTGGGCAGTGGCATAATACTTTAACTTTTAATTTTCATTTGTTTTGTTGTTAACATTATAATTAGAATTGGGGCTGTTGCCTACACTGTTGAATATAAACGATTTATTGTTGGCTATTTTACAGGAAGGGGAATGTGGGTTGGCTTGACTTGTTTAAGAAAATATGAAAGAAAGCTTAGGTAAGTTTTAAAACAAAGTGATAGTGACATAATTGGATATAAATTTTTTGCAACAAATAGCAATATTTGGGACCACTGCATGCTGCTGGGGTGTCATGTTATTTTACTGTATTTTACTGTTATGCACTACCCCCGCAGCCTTTAACAGCTGCTTTCTTCTTGTAGTTATAACTAAATATTCTGATTAATAACATTATATTTTATTTACTATTATATGGAAACATTATTATATTTTAAGGAATTTTATACACTTTTAAAATATTCATATGAACTTTTTATTCATATAACTTTAATTGTTATAAAATTAGAAAATTTCTTTTAATTATAAAACAATTTTAAATACTTCATTCAACTTATATCACAAGAACTTAACTATTTTTAGCATTTTACCTTTTTGTGAGGTAAAAGATCTAGTTATATGTGGCAGTTTAAAATAAAAGCCATCTTTCAGGATTTGACTTTGAGAAAGCAGGTTCGGATATTGTGTTCTATTTAAAAGTGAAAACTTTTCCCAAGTGCCAACTGGCAACACAACTGGAAAAAGACCTTGAATAAAAGGGGGAAACGGTAAAGACAAATGAGTTCAAGTGGCTAAGAGACTTCAAAGAGAGTCGGGAGGTCATCCCAGAGGTAACTCTTACGCACACCTCAGTAGGAACTCATAGAACATCTAAGTGCCTATCACCCCACTCAGTGGGGTTCCTGAGAGCTCCGGAGACACCCTGGTCTTATATAAGGGGGGATAGCCCCAGAGACTGATGCCTTATCAGTGGGTTCTATTTTGTAATCTGTGCTCCTGAGAGTGACAGAATTAGACTCAAATAAGTCCTCCCTGCACATGGTTCACCAGTCCCTTCTATTCAAACCTACATGTGATGCTGGAGTTTCTTAGGTATACTTCCAGAGACTGGAGCCTCCCACCTACCTATGTGCCAGGTGTGCATGAAATCTAGGTGGAGCTGCAACTCCTACCCTACAGCTCAATGGACTCATCCAAGTCACCTGGTGAGGAGACAACGATGGGAAATGGCCATCCCAGGGAATGGAGAGGGCCTGCATCTGCAGGCAGGATCATCCCACCCACCATATCCATGGGATATAAGCCCTCTCTCACTTGGAGTTGGAGTGGACATCACCATCCCAGTCGCCTCTGGATTGGGGGAAGAACTATGGACTAGAGTGGACTTGATGGTATTCTCTTGCTCACATATGGTGATTCTTGCAATGCAAGAAATTATAACAATGAGGTGGAGCCAGTGGCCACTTGACAGTTTTTGGGTAGGGAGGGGATGAGCAGTTGAAATACAGGGGCTTCTTTGGGAGTTGGAGGTTGTCCTGAGTACTGTTGTGGCAATGGATGTAGGCCATTTTAAATCAGCACACACCACTCAGAACTGAGTGGGAGAGAGTGTGGTCTACAGTGTGAACTGTGGTCTATGGTTGGTGGCAAGGCTCCAGGATGTGTAAGTTCATTGAGGTTGGTGGGCCACACTATGGGAGATGTTTGTGTTGGATGTGGTGGGAGGTGTGGGAGGTGGGCAACATGGGAATCCGAGTGGGTTCCGTATAATATTTTAGGTAATCTAAGCACCTCTTAAAATATATGTATATATATATAAAAAATAACATTTTTGTAAGCAAATACACATATATGCATATATATTTATATATCATTTTACAAATGTTTGTATGTATTGTGAGAATTTTGATTTTTACCCATAATAAAAAAAATAAAAATAAAATGGCCTACATCCATTGCCACAACGTCACTCAAGACAACTTCCAAATCCAAAGAAGCCCCTGTATTTCAACTGCTCATGCCCTCCCTGCCCCAAAAGTGTCAAGTGTCCACTGGCTCCACCTCATTGTTATAATTTCTTCCATTGCTAGAATCACCGTATGTATATAACAGAATACCATCAAGTCCACTCTAGCCCATAATTCTTCCCCCAATACTGAGGGGACTGGATGGTGATGTCCACTCCACCTCCAAGTGAGAGAGTGCTTATATCCCATGGATATGGTGGGTGGGATGATCCTTCCTGCAGATGCAGGCTCTCTCCATTCCGTGGGATGGCCATTGCCCATCGTTGTCTCCTCGCCAGGTGACTTGAATGAGTCCATTGAGCTGTAGGGTAGGAGTTGCAGCTCTACCGAAATTCCACACACACCCAGCACATAGGTAGGCCAGAGGCTCCAGTCTCTGGAAGTATACCTAAAAACTTCAGCATCACATATAAGTTTGAACAGAAAGGACTGATGTACCATGCGCAGGGAGGACTTGTTTGAGTCCAATTCTGTCACTCTCAGGAGCACAGATTCCAAAATAGAGCCCACTGAAAAGGCATCAGTCTCTGGGGCTATCCCCCCTTATATAGGACCTGGGTGTCTCCAGAGCTCTCAGTAGCCCCTCTGTGTGCGGTAATAGGTACTTAGATGTTCTATGAGCTCCTACTGAGGTATGCGTAAGAGATACCTCTGGGATGACCTCCCGACTCCCTTTGAAGTCTCTTAGCCACTTGAACTCATTTATCTTTACCTTTTCCCCCTTTTATTCAAGATCTTTTTCCAGTTGTGTTGCCGGTTAGCACTTGATATTAATCCCTTGTTGCCCGGGAGGGTCATCCCCAGGAGTCATGTTCCATGCTGGGGGGAAGGTAATGCAATAATATACTGAGTTTAGCTTAGAGAGAGGCCACATTTCAGCAATAAGAGGGCTCTCAGGTGGCAAAACTTAGGCACCCCACAACTGCAGGCTAAGTCTCAGTTACAAGAGCAAAGACTCACAAGAGTAGTCATCCTTAAAATGAACACATCAGTGGGTCATCTTTTTTGACAGACACTGTCCCTGCACCAGAGGACTATTGCTGGTCACGTGGAGACTGTGGCAGAGCTCTCCAGGCTAGGAATACAGATTCCCTTATTTATTGTGTGATTGTCCACCCATCGTGACCATGCCCGTCTTTTGTTCTTTTGAACAATTTTGTATATCTTTCATGTATATTCGGATGAACTAATTCCCATGAAACCCCCCTCCCAGACACCCCCCACCAATAATACCCTGCAGTACCCATTGTAACCCTTCAGTGATCCAAATCCTCCATGAACATGTAATCCATAAAATAATCAAATACACTTGCTAGGAAAAAGAAACAACTATGATAAGCTTACATGCAAGAGACAAACATAAGGAAACTCTGGGAAAAAAAAACAAGAAAAAAACAAAACAAATAATCAAACAAAAAGAAAACAAAACAAAATATAATTAGCAAATTGGGACATTCAAAAAATGGGCAAAAAAGCAAAGGAAATGCCATATATATATATTTATTTATAATTTTTTTTTCTCTTTTCTTTTTTCCTTCCTTCCTTTTATCACTGTGTTATTGGAGGCCGGTGTGCCATGACACCTTCCCCCTCTCAATCCCCATTGTCTCCCAATTTTTCATTTAATTTTCAAAGAAGTTTTAGGTCACAGCAAAGTCAGACATGGAGTGCCGGATACTCCCAGACACCACACCACCCCACTTCCCCGCCCCATAATACCTCTCCCTTTTTTTTGGATGTTGGCATTGTTATGACTGTTACACAAAAAGCAAAATATAGCAACTAAATATTGTCAATGATTTACAGTATAGTTTACAATTTCGATGATACAGTTGAATAATTTTGCTGATATTTACCATGTTCTGAATCCATTACTGTAAGTTAATGAAAAACCCTCCCCATGACCACCAAACACCCTATTAGATCTTGAATGTTCCCTTCCCCGCAGCCCCCCAGGGCCCATGATACCACCCTTTCCTGACCCATGGAATGTCAAGATTCAGAGTTACATGCCCTGGGAATTTGAACCTGCCATTCCTAATCCACCCACCCGCCAGTGCTGCACCACCAAACCCAGGAATACCACCACTCATCTGCCCCATCCCCCAACATGCAACCACATTCAAACCCTTTACCATAGATGGTGTCCATATGGGTCATGGCTCAAAGCCTGCTCTTCTCTTACTCTCCCTTGTTAACCTATCTTTCAGACAATGGTTCTCAGAGACTGCTCACTTTCCTCAGTTCAGATCAGTGAGGTCATATAGTGTTCATCCTTCAGTGCCTGGCTTGCTTCACTCAACATAAGGTCTTCAAGATTCATCTTCATTATTCCATGTGTTAGCACTTTGTTCCTTCTTACAGCTGAGTAATATTCCATTGGATGTATGTACTACTTTTTGCTTATCCATTCTTCTGTTGATGGGTACTGGGGCTGATTCCAACTTTTGGCAACGGTGAACAATGCTGCTATGAACATTGGTGTGCATATATCTGTTTGTGTCTTTGCTTTCAGTTCGTCTGGGTATATACCCAGCAGTGGAATTGCTGGATCATACGGAAGATCTATTGTTAGTTTTCTGAGGAACCGCCAGATTGTCCTACACAGTGGCTGGATCATACCGCATTCCCTCCAGCAGTGGATGAAGGTACTTATTCGTCCACATCCTCTCCAACATTTAGTGTCTCCTGTTTTTTTAATAGCTGCCATTCTGATGGGTGTAAGATGTTATCTCATTGTAGTTTTGATTTGCATTTCCCTGATAGCAAGCGATGTTGAGCATTTTTTCATGTGCTTGTTAGCCATTTGTATTTCTTCCTTGGAGAAGTGTCTTTTCAGGTCACTTGCCTATTTTTTAAATGGGTTGTTTGTCCTTTTATTTTCAAGGTGTAGGATTTCTTTATATATGCAGGATATTAGGCTCCTCTCAGATATATGGTTGCCAAATAATTTCTCCCATTGACTAGGCTGTCTTTTTATTTTCTTAATTACATCCTTTGAGGTGGAAAAGGTTTTATTTTGATGAGATACTAATCATCTATTTTTTCTCTTGCTGCCTGTGCTTTGGCTGTGATGTTCATGAAATCATTTCCTATTACAAGGTCCTGTAAATGCTTCCCAACATTATCTTCCAAGGTCTGTATGGTTTTGTCTCATATATTTAGATCTTTGATCCATCTTTAGTTGATTTTTGTATAAGGTGAGAGATGGTATTCTTCTCTCATTCTTTTGGATATGGATATCCAGTTCTCCAAACACCACTTGTTAAAGAGGCCATTCTCTCCCAACTGAGTGGGATTCGGAGCCTTGTCAAATATCAGATGACTGTATATGCGAGGATCTATATCAGAACTCTTAATTCAGTTCCATTGGTCAGTAGGTCTGTCCTTGAGCTAATACCATGCAGTTTTGATCACTGTAGCTTTGTAGTATGTTTTATATTCAGGTAGTGTGATACCTCCAACTTCATTTTTCTTTTTCAATATGTTTTTGGCAATTCGGGGCCTCTTACCTCTTCAAATATATTTTGTGGTTAGTTTTTCCAGTTCCTTCAAAAATACAGTGTTGACTTTTATTGGGATTGCATTAAATCTGTAGATTAGTTTGGGTATCTTGATGATGTTTAGTCTTCCTATCCATGAACAGGGAATATTTTTCCATTTATTTAAGTCTTCTTTGATTTCCTTTAACAGTGTTGTGTAGTTTTCTGTATATAAGTCCTTTCCATCTTTAGTTAAATTTATTCCTAGGTATTTGATTATTTTATTTACTATTGTTAATGATTTTGGCTTTTGATAATGCTAACAGTGATTGTAAAAAGGCTTTATGTCTGATGAAGGCAAATGGAAGAATTTTACAGGACTACATAAAAATATGCCAAATCAGTGGGCCTAATAAGTATAACATGAACCTTCTTGCAGCTGCTCTAATGGGACATAGTCCTATGATTACTAATTTAAATTGCTTTAAATGTGGGAAACCAGGTGATAAGAGAAAAAGATTGCCAAACCAAAACTACTGTAAGAGCTCCATTTCACAGCTATAATAAATCAATACCAAGTCTTATGTGTCTGAAATGCCAAAAAGTGTTATATTGTGGCAAGGAATGCCATTCTGAATATCAGAAAAATGGTAGTCTCATTAATAAGTTGGGAAACTTCCAAGTGGGTGTTGCTCAAGTCCCTCAGACAAACAATATGAGCACATTTCCCAGCCTTTCTCAAATTTACGTAGTCAGCAACAGCGCAGTCCACTCCAGCCTGTAACAGAATTTAAGGCAGTTACCAAAAGTGGTACAGCTGGCAATCCTTCCTCAGCTGAAACTAAGTTTATTAGTCCTTCACTGAGTATACCCAAAATTAAGAACAGGAATTAAAAGGCCTACTGCAGTAATCTGAACTTTGAGCCAAAGTGTACTCCTAAAGAGTAGTAATCCAAAATATACATGTTAAATATCTGTATAAACTGCTATATTAGCACTTAACTGTATTTAGGCTGTTTAAGTTGTCCTGGCTGGTTGCTGATTATGAACAAAAGTGTTTCAAGTTACAAGCTTATATATTACAGGTAACAAAGATCCCAGAAAAAATCTTAAAATAGTAGAATCAAACATGTGAGATGATGGAGGTCTTGAAGACAGCCATACCAAAGGAGTGAAAATTATGGGTCAAACTAGTAAGCTTTATGTTTCTGTTAGTGTGTCATAATTCTTTTTGTATTTGTCTGTTTGTTCAGTGTCAGTTTATATTTTCATACCTCTGAATGGTAATATTAAATTGATAAAATGAAGATTATTATGAGAGCTCTATTCAAATGGCCAAAAATTAAGTAAGTGCTTATATTAATAAATAAAAATGGATATTAGTTTAAAATAATAAAAATAGTTATACTCAAATTAAATCATTATTCTAACAAGTTTGTGTAATGTTGATGGTAATTATATGTTGTCAGAAATTTGCTTGGAAGGAGTCTCCAAAATCATTGTGGTAACTTAAGTATGGAAGGTATATAGAATGTGCTTTTATTTTTAAAGAAAAGAAAGTCATTTTATCCTAACATAAAATATCTAGTTATTAAAACAAAGTAAAATGTGGGACAAAACCTGTATAAATATAATATTGCAAAAGGCTTGTGAAATAGGAATTTCTGTGGTCAAAGCTAAGTAAAATTTAAGTAGTCTATAAAAATTTAAAAGCTTACATGTCAAACAATGTAATAATGTAATGTTAATGTTTTATTCTTTCTCAAAGTTTCTAAAGTCAGTAGTCTGTTTTAGTAAAAGTTTAGAAAGTTTTCTCCTCAAAAATCAGTGTGCAATAGAGAAAGTCTGTTTTATCAAAATAGCTTCTTGGACTTTAATCTTATCATTTCCATGAAGAAACAGGTTTTGTCACTTTTAAAGGAACACAATGTTTGAACCTGCTTTCTCAATGTCAAATCCTGAAAGAGAGCTTTTATTTCAAACTGTCACAAACATCCTGGTCTTTTACCTAAAAACAAGTAAAATACTAAAAATAGTTACGTTCATGTGATATTGGTTAAATGAAATATTTAAAATGTTGTATAATTAAAAGAGATTTTCTATCTTTATAACAATTAAAGTTGTATGAACAAAAAGTTCATATGAATACTTTAAAAGTGTATAAAATTCCTGAAAATATAATAATGTTTCAATAAAATAGTAAATAAAATATAAGGTTATTAATCATAATTTTTAGTTAACTACAAGAAGAAATCAGCCATTAAAGGCTGACAGGGTAGTGCATAACAGAAAATTTTAGTAAAATAAAATAACACCACTGCAACATGCAGTGGTCCCAAATATTGCTAGTTGGTTGCAAAAAATTAATATTCAGCTATGTCACTATCACTTTGTTTTAAAACTTGATTAAGCTTTCTTTAATATTTTCTTAAACAAATCAAGCCAGTCCACATTCTCTTCCTGTAAAATAGCCAACAATAAATCAAGTTTATATTCAACTCTGTAAAAAACAGCCCCTATTCTAATTATAATGTTAACAACAAAACCAATGCAAGGATTAAAATGACAAGTTAATGTATTACCCCCCAGATCAAAAAGGAAACACTAATTTGTTTTTACCTATGCCTCAAACTATACAAAATAAAAAAAAATTGACATCATTTTTTTTATCTTGCTACTAAGAATTTCAAATGCTTAAGAAATAAAAGTTTATTCATTGGATGTCTGTTGTACAATCTACTGCAGTAATGAATTATGTATAATATCCTGAAATACTAATCAAAATTTCAATACAATACATTGCATATATAAATAATTCAATAACTTTTTTGTTACACATAAATTTCTTTTATTAAGTATATATATAAAACTTTTGTTTTAAATTTGAACAGTCCTGAAACTAAATATTTTTTTTAAAAAAGGTTTAGAAAGTATTGTTCAAGCCTAAAAGTAAAGCATCATGCAGAAATCTTTGTTAATCAACAAACCAATGCCTTGTTAGTTAACACTTTTCACATTTCAGGAAAAATATTGGAAATTAAATAGTAAGCACATCAAGGACATTTTGTAACAAATTAAAAAAAAATAAAGTGCATTTCAACTGGTGAGGTATTCCTCCCTCGGCGAGCTGGCCCCTCTGCCAGGGATTGATGCATAAACCTTAAAATTTACTGCCCAGGGAGTGTTGTTTTCCTTCCTGAAGAGACTGGCCCCTTGCTCGGGATTAGCAAAATACTCACATGTTGGCCTATATAGTACTATCAAATTTATTAATCCTAAACACAGTCAACCAAATCTCTAGTACCAGTTGCTACTTCAACACTTCTCAGTTAAAAGCTAAATATTGATAATAATAGATATAAAACTGCTCTATTTATCTGTCATTCTGTAACTTTGTTCAATATTGACTTAATCTTTTAATTAGTTATGTTATTTGTTTCTCACCCTAATTGTCAATATAAGCTTATTAATTAAATACATATTAACATTTATCTTGTATCTATCCAGGACTCTAGCCAAAAATATGCCAAGTATATCAGTGTATCCCCTGATTTAGTAAGCCTGTGAATGTATGTATACTTATCTTTAAAATTTAACAGTAAATCTCTACAAATGCTGCAAAAACAGAAAAGGTGGAAATGGTGAGGTGTGAGAACAATTATATCAAGCATTATTTACAATAAATTTTTTCAGCCAAAGGTCAGAATCATATACATCAGCAGCAGAGCATTTCTGACAAAAATCAGGCAATAATACAGAAACAAATATTGTACAACTAGATTACTGAAAGCATAAAAATAATAATCTATGAGACAAGGCCGAAGTTAAGTTAGAATATATGGACGAGGTTTTCCTCTTATCATTACAGATAAAGGAGACCAGCTTTGGGTCCTGTCCAGACGTCTGAAATCTAGACATAAACAAGCCAATGAAGCTTACACAAAAAGCAGAAAAGATGGTAACTTCTAAAAGGCAGAATGTCACTCTAACAGAGATATTCCTTGCTATGCTTACCTTGAGAATGACAGCAGTAAAAAATGCACTTTCACATAATTATACATAGTGGGCTTATAGTACTAATTCACCTCTTTTAGAATTGTTGACTTGGGGGGACAAATCCTACCCTGTTTATATTAATCAGTCTTTTTATTTTCCTGTGCCTGTTGGTTCTTGCTTCCTCTAAAACCTGATGAGGAAGGGAAATTTATTGAAAATTTCCTTTTCTTGAATGAACTAACTGCATAGGATCCATAGATCCATGCATAAAGCCCCAAAATCATAGTACAAATTGATAAATTGCATACATACCATGTTTCATCTGATGTTGTGCTCTTTAATAATTCTTATAGAATTGTAAAGAATGTGACCCTTATAGAGATACTGAAACCTAATGTAAACACAATCATAAGTTGAAAAATTAGTAATTTAACAAAAACAACTAATGAAAGCTATCATTATTTATAGAATCTTGGGGACATCATAAGTATAAATACGTCACTAAATTGGACTCATCAGGGAAGATTTATCCCACAACTATGGGACACTAAACTTAACAAAAGTAAAAATTATTTGTGGAAATTATTTTTTGGAACAAGCCCAATTTTTGAATGACAATGCAGTAAAACTAATATTACCAGTTTAAAAAGAAAATCCAGTTAATTTCTTAAAATATGTGTACAGGATCCCATTGTTTTTATAGTGGGAACAGCGATCATTAATCAAACATTATTTTTCTGCAGTAATTGCACCATTTACACTTCTGTATCAAAGTCTGTTTTACAGGACAGCTCTACTGTGGTCCAAATAGGACATCAGCATCATGGAATATGGCTTCTGAATTGCATGAATCACTGCTGGCAGTCTTCCTCTGAGAACCAAATCCTTTGGCACTTTCTAAATCATGATTTGAAAAGTACCAAACGTTTAATTGGATTAATTATAGCTGCTGTGTTAGGGCTTATAGGTATTATTACAGGTGCTGCTGTGGCATGAAGTGCCCTACATGAGAATATCCAAACATGACAGTAGGTTAGAAATTGGCATCATAATGCTAGTGAGTTATGGCATAGTCAGGCATATATTGAGAGCAGATTAACAATAGGCTTAATGACTTAGAGATGGCTGTTACACAAATGGGAGATCAGGTATAAAATCTAAATTTATAACAAGGTTCAAAGTGTAATTGGAATGAAAGTGCTTTTTGTATCACTCCTCTCCCATGCAATGATTCCCATTATGAATGAGAAAAAATTAAAAATCACTTAATAGGTCACCACACAAATTTTTCTTTGGAAATTATAGATTTGCAAAAGAAGATTTTGAGCATGTCTCAGTATCAACTTACTACACTACCAAGTAGCAACTTTTGGCAATCAGTGACAGATCAATTAAATAAAATAAACCCCCTACATTGGTGGAAATCAACCTCCGTACTTGCTAACTTCAGTGTGATGATTATTGGTGCTCTGCTACTCTTAACTGCGTTAGGAGGTTTTCACCAAACCCTGCTGTCCTGCATTAATAGGGCTGAAAAGGCCAGTCATGTCAACTTGATTCTGCTTAAAACACTTAACTCTCAAACCCCTGTCCATGGAGCTTGGCTGGTTGCCAGTGATGAGTAAGACCTTCAGAGGAGGGCAACCTAACATAGGCATAGTCACCCTTTACCAAAAACAAAAAAGGGGGACTTGTTGTAAAACCTCATGGAATTTGAGATAATTCAAACTTGAGAGAAACCATATGTGTGTCCTGAATGTAGTCTTCTCTTTACAGTCGTTTTTTACTCCTCACTTTAAAAGCCATACAGGGGAACAAGCATAGAAATGTTATACATATGGGAAACTTTTCAACCTAAGAGAAAACCTCTTTTTTCATCAGAAAACTCTAACTGAAGAGAAATGATATGCATGTGGGAAAGCATTAACTCAAATGTCAAATCTCAAGTCCAAGAGGTTCCTAGTGCAAAGAAACCACATGAATGTAAGGTATGTGAAAAAGCCTTTAGGTACAAATCATAACTCACAAAACATGGAAAAAACTCATAGTGGACAGAAACAAAATGAATGTAAAGAATGCAGAAAAGCCTTCAGCCAAAAACAATTGTTCATTAACTATCAGAGTATTCATTCTGGAGAAAAAAGCTATATACGCAATGAATGTGGAAAAGCCTCCAACCAGAAGGAAAACCTCATTAACCATCCTAGAATACATACTGGAGATAAAACCTATGAATGTGATTGATGTGGGAAAGCTTTCATTCAGAAATCAATCCTCATTACACACCAAAGAAGACAAACTGGAGAAAAACCATATATATATAAGGAATGTGGAATAGCCTTCAGCCAGATGAGTATCTCATTTAACATTACAACATTCATCCTGGAGAAAAACCCTTTGCATGTAATGAATGTGAATCTCCAAAAAATCCCCACCTCCAGTCTGTGCAACTTATTGCCAATCTTTTAAGGAAGTGGCTGTGACTGTGCAATTCAGGATGTCTTTCTCCTCTGGAAAAGTGCACTTGCAGTTTGTTCTGAGACCTCCTACTCCCACATCTTCTTCCACACTCATCTGTTTCCAATTTGTTACCAATAACATGCATCATAACTCGAGATTTCACTTAGTTTATGTAAAGATGGGCTTTCCACTTATTTCAAATTATCCTTGTGGTTTTCACTTGTTCTTCAATCCATTACATTCTTGGTAAGCATATAAGAAATTACTTTTTAAAAAATAATTCTTCCCATTATGTAGCATTTTTTAACAAAGCACACCAACCATTGATATTTTTACAGGTTCTTCACCTCATTCTGATGAGGATTAAAGTTTAAATCCACTGAACTACAGTGGCCTGCTTTTTCCTCAACTCCAATTTTCATTATTATTTTAAATCAGAAATGATCCTTTCATAATTAGATGATATACTCCAAATTTCAAGTATTTTAAGAAGTTAGAAAAGTTATTTATATTCTTAAGATGTACTCCAATATTTTTCTCAAATGAGTTAGCATGTGGTAAAAATGAAAGTAGAGAATGCATGTATTTTCAAAAAGAAATGTGTGTGCAAAAGAATCTGCAAATGCAGATAATTCTGAAGAAAGAAGAATGGGGATTGGAGCTAGAGAAGTAATTTGGCTGTTTTCCTTAAGATATAAAGTATTTTTATACTCTTTGCATGGATAATTTGGATATAATTTAAAAGAAATTATGAAAAGAGTACACAATGAAATAATACATAATGGTTCATATGAAGATTTTGATGTGTATCTGCAACATTACTGAGGGGGCACTTCCCCTCATCGTTTGCAAATACAGTCACCCATAAAGGAAAAGTGCTCATACCCTCAGCTGCTCAACAGCTGCCTAGATGGGGGAGGCCTCCCTCAGAAGGAGCACGCAGCATGAGTAGCATGGATGCAACCATGTGAAGGCAACACTGCTCTCAACATGTGTCCTGATAGAGGGCTGTTAACACCAAAGTAGAAGACGGACTTCCTGCTGCTTCCCCCGCCCGTGAGACCTGCTAGAGTGACTCACATCACTAAATGAGACTGTGAGTGTTGAGCAGGGCTTTCTCCAGTCCTCATTTGCACATCCACAACCAGTGATGATGGTTTTCATTGGGGTTCTAAGAATTTGGTTCCCAAACAGGACACTCCTTCTCTGGCTTGGAGAACTGCAGTGAATATATGTTACATTCCAGCTTCTTCAGGTGTTCATCAGCTTCTTCCCATCCAACCCCTCTTATCTCTTCTGGAATTGAAGAGGTCTACATCATTTTCAACTTTGTTCAAAATGTGCTGAAAATTTTATATTTAATTAGTCTGAGAAATATCTGACATCTGCACCCTCTGAGGTTTTCTGCGAACATGGCACTATCTCACAACAACATTTATATTCTTGTCAGCCCTAGGCCCCAGGACTTTCTGAGATTCCTGTACTATTCATGAGGGTCATTGGCCTAATGTTGCTCATTCTGGTGATGTTATTGCTGTACCCAATGCTGTAATATGAATTTTGACATTTCCTTCCTGACACCAACAGGTTTCATCTTGGCATTGCACTTGGTTTAACCGCCCCAAGATTGGAGAAGATGAATGTAGAACAGGAAGCAGGAGACATGATTCTGTGCCTGAGACTCAGGAGGCATAGCAGCCTCTACAGAGGGTCAATGCTGGAGGCCAAGGGTAGGAGGGAAGGGAAAAAGGAGCAGGAGCAGGAAGTCTCCTCTCTGTGCCCTATTCCTCTGCTGACCCCGACCCCTGGAACCCTTCTTCTATCTGCCCCTGTCAAAATGGCCAACCCCTGCCCTAGGCAGGTACATCATATTGGTCCATCTGTTACTTTAGACTAGTCCCAAAACCCTGTGGCTCCCCTGCCTGCCACCCTGTCTTGCAGGCTTTGCTGGCCAAGAGCACTTTCCCATCCATCTTTCCAATACTCATTCCCAACTAGTCTGGAGATACCCACAGTTTACAGGTGAATTCACTGAGCAGTAGCATCACACTGCCATTTGGGAACAAGGCACCTCTCCAAAACTGTGTTCCCAGCTTTTGGAATTTGCCAAGTGATGCCATAGCAAAATAGCAGAAACAAGTTGGCTTTTATTGCAAACTGTTAAGGTTAAAGCTTACAGTTCTGAGGCTGTGAAAATGTCCAAATCAAGGCATCATCAAAAATGCTGTCTTACACATCCTGGAGCCTTGCCACCAACCATAGACCACAGTTCACACTGTAGACCACACTCTCTCCCACTCAGTTCTGAGTGGTGTGTGCTGATTTAAAATGGCCTACATCCATTGCCACAACAGTACACAGGACAACCTCCAACTCCCAAAGAAGCCCCTGTATTTCAACTGCTTATCCCCTCCCTACCCCGAAAGTGTCAAGTGGCCACTAGCTCCACCTCATTGTTATAATTTCTTTCATTGCTAGAATCACCATATGTGAACAAGAGAATACCATCAAGTCCACTCTAGTCCATAGTTCTTCCCCCAATCCTGAGGGGACTGGGATGGTGATGTAATCTAAGCACCTCTTAAAATATATGTGTATATATATATAAATAACATTTTTGTAAGCAAATACACATATATGCATATATATTTATATATCATTTTGCAAATGTTTGTATGTATTGTGAGAATTTTGATTTTTACCCATAATAAAAAAAAAAGAAAAAGAAAAAAAATGCTGTCTTAACATAGGACTGCTGCTCCTGGTCTTCAGCCAAGACACATTTTGGGCCTGCCTGTCCCTCTCTGCTTTCTCCCCCAAATTCACTTTATCCCGAAGGACAGCAGTGGGCCATCAGACAAAATTGCTCACACATCTCCCTTCTCCTCTTGCCTGGATATCTTCAGCTTCAAGCTACTCCATGACTCCAGCCTCTGCCATCTCCTTCAGCCTCTCAGGCTTTCTGTGTCTCTCCACAGCTCTAGGAGATCTTGGGACCCTCTCCCATATGGCAGTCTAATCATGGCAGCACTCTTTCTCTCTGTGTTCCATGTATGTAGGACTTCAACACAATGATTGGCGTCCATCTTGATGCCTGAAATATAATAAGAGGGCTTAACTAAACTAAAGCAATCTAACAAAAAGTGACCTTATCAAAAGGTCCCTTATCTGAATCTTACCAAAATGTCCTACACACAAAAGCCTTACACTCAGCAATGTGTTATTAAGAATATTCATTCCGTGATCCATGCAAGATACAAATGAAGGCATTAACCCAGGGCACAGGGATCAGAAGGGGTCTCCTAAGTCTGGGAGAAATAGGAACTTATGATGCAGTGGCTGTATTTTGGGTGTGGTCATCATTGAGCAAAATGGTGTGCTGACCACCATTCCACTGGCCCCTAGAATGGGCCCAAGATGAATTAAATACACTGTGCTTTCTCCACCAAAACTTAGCTCCAAAATCCGGTGTGTAACTCATAGAGGTATGCTATTATTCCCATCCCCAAAGCCAGAGCACACAGATTTTGACTGGGGGGTGGGGTGGCAGGAAGCCCCTTGGTGGCTGGTGTATCAAACATAAAAAGACATGGCAAAGGACAGAGCTATAGTAGTTTTTCATGTTGGAGTTCTGATGAGCAAGGACAGAAGGTCCCCGGGAAAAGAGACAAGCCATTACCTGACAGTTCACAGCTGGTCTTGTGGGGAAGGAAGATACTTATGTTTTATGGCTGGGTAAGTATAAGCTTCTACCCCAAATATAGACCCTTTATAAAGACCCATAGATTTCTGGCATTTTGCATCAGCACCCCTTTGGCTGACTAATACAGGATATAAAATGTTTTAAAATGCATTATTTGGCAAGTCAATAACAAATAATAAGTGCAGATTAGGAAAGGCAAGCAAAAGTGTTATAATTTCCCCAGGAAACTTTAAAGAATATTAAATAGTGCATCTCATCCATATAAGTAGAAGAAAAAAAAATTGAACAAAAATAGTCAGTCCAAAATAAAGTATTCAGGATTTCCTCGGTTGCCATTTAGGCCTTTGTACTGAGGCCACCTTACTCGTGCATCTTTGGAAGCTGCAACATTCTTTTTTTTTTTTTAAAGATTTTATTTATTTATTCATTTATCCCCCCCCCTTGCTGCTTGTGCTCGCTGGGTCAGCTAACCACGCCATGCGGGCGGGCTTGCCTTCACCAGGAGGCCCCGGGAACCGAACCCGGGGCCTCCCATATGGTAAACGGGAGCCTTACTAATTGAGCCACAGCCGCTTCCCATGCATCTTTCTTATCCTTCAGAAGACTGAAGGTTCCAGGTTTGATTATTGGGGTTTTGTTTTCTCCCCATCATAAATCAAGTTGTGTATCACTTCCCCATTTCCTAGTTATGAAGTCACCAATCTGGATGTGATGCTCATTTGAAGCATGAAGAAACATGAATGATAGAACAAATAAAAAAGGAGATATTGTTTCACTTCCCAAATTGGACGCTAAAATCTTTCCTCTTTTCTAAAGAATGCATTCAATGATATAAATTTCCCCCTAAGCACTGCTTTTTCTGCACCCCACACACTATGAAGAAGCATAGGACATTAAAAAGCAGAATGAACCACGTAACAAATGACTTGTGAGTGAAGCTATATCCATTTCCACAAGAGTCTAGACATAAGATGAACGCAGATGTTGTAAGAAAGTTGGGAAAACATTTTTTCTGACTGCAATCATTGTTTCCTCAAAACAACACTTCTATGAATGCAACTTCACTTGGAAGGAATTTGCATCATGCTTACCTAAGCATGAGGGAATCTATGTAAGGAAAAACGAATGAAAACAATGAGTTTTGCCAGTTTGTCCCACATGGCAGTCCTCCCCTTTAAGTGTAATGAGTGTGAAGTTTTCTTGGAAATTGAACCTCATGAGATACCTGAGAATTAAACCTTCAGAGAAACCATTTGTGATTTCATGAATTTGGGAAGGCTAGAGTCCCATCAAAGAACCATGCAGGAGTAAAACACTGTGTATCTAAGGAATATTGGAAATCTTTCTGCCAGGCATTAAATCTCTTTGAGAATGAAATAGTCACACAAAAATTATTATTGTAATGAACATGGGAATGCTTCCATCTGAAACAAAACCTCATGGAATGTGAGAAAATTCACACTGGACAGAAACCATATGAGTGCCCTTAATGTAGTCTGCTCTTTACAGTCATTTTTTACTCCTCATTTTAAAAGTCACACAGGGAAAAAAGATAGAAATGTCATACATGCTGGAAAGTTTTCAACCTGACAGAAAACCTCTTTATTCATTAGAAAATTCTTACTGAAGAGAAATGATATATATGTGGGAAAGCTTTAATTCAAATGTGAAATCTCAGATACAAGAGATTTCCTACTGCAAAGAAACTGTATGCATGTAAGGCATGTGAAAAATGCCTTTAGGTACAAATCATATCTCACAGAACAAGAAAAAAATCATAGTGGACAGAAAGAAAAATGAATGTAAGGAATCAGAAAAGCCTTCAGCCAAAAGCAATAGTTCATTAAACATCAGAGCATTCATCCCAGAAAAAAACCTTCTATATGCATTGAATGTGGAAAAGCCCTCAACCAGAAGGAAAAACTCATTAACCACCTGAGAATACATACTGGAGGGAAACCCTATGAATGTGATGGATGTGGGAAAGCTTTCATTCAGAAATCAAGACTCATTACACTCCAGATGTAACTGTTGGGGAATTTGATGTAATTATGAATTCCAAAAACATAATTTGATCATACTTGTAAAATCTTCTGTTAATCTGGGCATCACTGGGACATTGACTGGGCCACGTCAGCTGGGCATTGAACCCCATCAATTATTGGGTTTGGGAATCAAATATAAAATGCATGGCAAAGGACAGTTGAAGAAGATTTTTTTTGACAAGCAGTTTTTCTGTTTTAGAAAAGGCTCCAGAAGAAGAAAAGTAAGCCATTTTCCTGATAGTCTACAGCTGACCTTTTTGAGGAACCAGAAGAACTAAGCCCAGAGAGAAATGCAGCCTCTGGAAGGGAGGAACACAAGAAACCTGAACCCTGGCAAACGTCAGCAGCTGTCTTGCTCCAAAACATGGCAATGCACTTTGGTGAGAAGAAACTTAATGCTTTATGCCCTGGTATCTGTGGACTTCAACCCCAAATAAATACCCTTTGTAAAGACTAACCCATTTTTGGTATTTTACATTAGCACCCCTTTGGCTGACTAATACATGAGAGAAGACAAACTGGAGAGAAACCCTATATCTGTAAGGACTCTAGGAAAGCCTTCTTTAGCAAATCAAATCTCACTGACCATGAGAAAATTCATAGTGGAGAGAAACCCTATATATGTAAGGAATGTGGAAGAGCTTCAGCCAAAGGCAGTATCTCATTAAACATTACAACATTCATACTGGAGAGAAATCCTGTGAATGTAATGAATGTGAATCTACAAAGAATGTCCACATCCAGTCTGTGCAACTTGTTGTCAATCTTTTAAGGAAGTGGCTGTGACTATGCAATTCAGGATGTTTTTCACCTCTGGAAAAGTGCACTTGCAGGTTGTTCTGAGATCTGCTCCTCCCACATCTTATTCCACACTCATCTGTGTTCAGTTTGTTACCACTAATTTATGCATCAGAACTCAAGATATCTCTTAGTTTTTGTAAAGATGGCCTTTCCACTTATTTCATATTGTCCTGGTTGTTTTCACTGGCTCTTCAGTCCATTACATTCTGTGTAAGCATTTAAAGAATTATCATTTAAAAACAATGCAGCCCATTAATGTAACATTTTTTTCTAAGGCACCCCATCAATTTATATTGTTTTAGTTTCTTCAGCTGATTCTGGTGTGGATTGAAGTTTAACAGCCACTGAACAACAGTGGCCTGCTTTCTACTTAACTCCAATTTTCCTTATTATATTAAATCAGAAATGATCCTCTCATAATTGGATGATATACTTCTAATCTCCAGTATTTTAAGAAGTTAGAAAATTTATATTCTTAAGTTGTACTCTAATAATTTTCTCATATGTGATAGGGGGTGGGATGGATGAAACTAGAGAACACATGTATTTACAAACAGAAATTTGTATCCAAAAGAATCTGCCAGTGCACATAATTCTGAGGGAAGAGGAATGGGTGTTGAGGCTAAAGAAGGAAGTTTGCTGTTTGCCAAGACAGACATAAATTATTTTTATACTCTTTGCACAGATAATTTGGTTATAATTTAAAAGAAATTATGAAATTAGTACACAGTGAAATCATACATAATGTTTCATTTAAAGATATTGATTTGTATCTGCAACATTTCTGGGGTACACTTCCCCTCACCATTTGCAAATACAGCAACCCATAAAGGAAAAGTGCTCACCCACCTTTGCCCCCTTCCCCAGCTGCCTGAATGGGTGTAGGCCTCCCTCAGCAAGAGTGGGCATGGACCACGAGGATCATGGATGCGACCATGTGAAGGCAACACTGCTCTTTTCACATGTCTGTTTTGAGGGCTGTTAGCACCACAGCAGAAGCTGGACTTCCTGTGGCTTACTCCACAGTGAATACCTGCTAGACGGACTCAATACAGAGAGAGAATGTCCTTTTCTGGAACAAAATTCTCAGAGCCCCAATGAAAACCATCATCATAGGTTCTGGATCTGCAAAGGAGGAAAGGGAGAAAGCCGTGCTCAGCACTCACCACCTCAATTAGAGATAATAGTCACTCAACTGTTCTGTACTGGGGAGTAAGGAGCAGGAAGTCTCCTTATAGAACAGATGCAAGTACACAAGTTAAAGAACAGTTGCAAGTACACAAAATAAGGAAAAAGCAAAGGGATATCACTACTGACCCCACAGAACTAAAGAGGATCATAAGAGTATACTTTGAAAAATTATATGCCAACAAGAAAGATAATTTAGAGGAAATGGACAATTTTCCAGAAACTCACAAACAGCCTACATTGATGAAAGAAGAAATTGATGAACTCAACAGTGCACTACATTAAAGGGATAGACTCCGTCATGAAAAACCTTCCAACTAAGAAGAGCCCAGGATCAGATGGCTTCAGAGCTGAATTCTACCAAACATTCCAGAAAGAGCGAATGGCAATTCTACATAAGCTCTTCCAAAGAATAGAAATAGAAGGAAAATTGCCTAACTCATTTTAAGATGACAACATTACCCTAATACCAAAACCAAACAAAGATACCACTAGAAAGGAAAATTACACACCAATTTCTCTAATGAATCTCGATGCTAAAATCCTCAACAAAATACTTGCTAATTGAATTCAACAACACATCAGGGAAGCGGCTGTGGCTCAATCAGTAGGGCTCCTGTTTACCATATGGGAGGCCCCGGGTTCGGTTCCCGGGGCCTCCTGGTGGGGGCGGGTCCACCCATGTAGCGTGGTTGGCTGACACAGCGAGTGCAGGCAGCAAGGGGGGGATAAATGAATAAATAAATAAAATCTTAAAAAAAAAAAAACACATCAAAATGATTATACACCATGACAAAGTGGGTTTCACCCCAGGTATGCCAGGATGGTTCAGAAAATCAATTAATCAATTAATGAAACACCACATAAACAAACTGAAAGAAAAAAACCACATGATAATTTCTATAGATGCAGAAAAAGCATTCGACAAAATACAGCACCATTTCCTGATAAAAACCATGCAATAGATAGGAATAGAAGGAAATTTTCTGAATATGATAAAGGGTATATATGAAAAACTGAAAGCTAACTCATCTTCAATGGTGAAATCCTAAAAGCATTCCCTCTGAGATCAGCAACAAGACAAGGATGCCCACTATCACCACTCTTATTTAACAGTGTCTTAGAAGTACTTGCTAGAGCACTGAGTCAAGAAAAGGATATAAAAGGCATCCAGACTGGAAAAGAAGAAAGAAAAATTTTATTATTTACAGATGACATGATCCTATGCATATAAAGCCCAAAGAAAGCTATAACAAAGCTTCTGTAAAATATAAAGGAGTTCAGTAATGTTGCAGGCTATAAGATCAATGTTCAAAAATCAGTAACATTTCTGTACACTAATAACGAGCAATCAGTGGAGGAAATCAAGAAAAAAATGCCCTTTACAATACTAAGTAAAAGAATCAAATACCTAGGAATAAATTTAACTAAAGATGTACAGGACGTATACACAGAAAATTACACAACACTGTTAAAGGAAATCAAAGAAGACTTAAACAAATGGAAAAATATTCCCTGTTCATGGATAGGAAATCTAAAGATCATCAAGATGTCTAATCTACCCAAACTATTCTACAGATTTAATACAATCCCAATAAATTTCAACACTATATGTTTTAAGGAACTGGAAAAACTAACCACAAAATATATTTCTAAAGGTAACAGGTCCTGAATTGCCAAAGACATTTTGAAAAAGAAAAGTGAAATTGGAGGTATCACATTACCAGACTTTAAAATATATTACAAAGCTAAATTTTATATTTAAAATTGCATGATGGGGGGGCCAAGATAGTGTTAGTGTAGGAAGGCACACACTGCAAGCTCCCAGAGCAAGGCAGATTGTGGACAGGGTCCTGCTCGGGGGTCTGTGCTGTGCACACGTGGAGTGAGAAGCTTGGGACATCTACCTGCACGGATCAACGGCGTGGACAGAACGGTAGAGATTCATGAGTTTTAAGGCTGCCGGTGGTGGTTGGCACAGATGGCTGAGCCCCATGGTTAGGGAGAAAATATGAAATAAAATAAAACGGCCACTTGGAGCAGCAAAAAGGGAGAGAAAGTTTTATTTTCTAGGGATATGGATGCCTAGCACCCCTTGGACCTTGGGTGAACAGAACAACCGAGCTAATTGGCACCCAGTGAACTGGAGGGGGGAGTCTGGTCAGGGGATGGAGCTGATTTCCATAGCAACCCAGGGATAAAACACGGGCCACTGCAGAACCAGGAAGAAGGAACACTTCCTAAAAGAGGGAGGGTTCTGTTATAGGACAGGGAAGGGTATTTTTTATTTTTAAACATCGATCTGGCTGTCTGCACTGCCCCATAGGTTTGGGGAGCAGATAAACCTACCTGAAGCAGCATCAGGCTGAGAGCAGATGCGAATCTGCATTCAAAATAATTTACTTAGCAACACGGTGACGCTCGAGCTCGGCTCCAGAAGGGGCGGAATCGGCCATCTTTAGCACTCTACACTGACTAACATCAGAGCTACAGCTACCCTGGGGAGTCCAGAAAGTGGGAGGGGCTTGATTAATTTCCACAGGCCCAGCTAGGGTCCTTCAATAAGGGGCTTGGTCTAGAGGAGGAATTATTTTGGGTCCTGAGTTTAACTAAAAATTAAAAATTAAAAAAAAAAACTGAGAAGGCCACTTCAATTAATGAAAATAAATTCTTTTAATTTAGTTTAATAGCTGAAAGCTGCTTCAGGACCCGCATATAGAACCCTGCGGGGAAATTGATTGATAAACCCAAGTAGGCAGGAAGGATCCACGTGAGCCCTAGGGGAATCATTGACCCCTCCTTAGCTCTGTTTGACTGCTTGCCTGTGTGGATATTTGGTTTCTCTCTGTTTCTTTCTGGTCTCTTGCTTTTCTTTCCTCTTTCCTCCCCCCTTTCTTTCTTCTTTCTTTTTTTTAAAATTAGGTGCTGCTAGCTTGTCGCATCTTTGCTGTGCTTCTTTTTCAGTAATTTCCACTCGCTGTATATATTGATTCTGTATTACAAACTATTGCTTATCCTTCCTGAATCTTTCTGCCTTATGTTTTCTGTTGTGGCTCTTAGACACAACATTTTTTCATAGGCCCACAACTGAAGGGTGTCAATTTCTATTCCATCTATTTTGGTTTCTTCTTTTTTTATTAGTATTAACTTTTTCCTTTTAGACCTTTCTTTACTATTTCTCTCCATCCTCATAATTCTAGCCTTCTAAATCACTATATATATATTCCTCCATTTGTGTTCCCAGTCCATTGTAGGAACTCCACTTTTTGCCTAGTACACTACATTGACTACACAAGTTAAATATTCATCTCATTAAGTCTCATTTTGCCCCTCTTTTAACTATTATCAATATTACTATTGTCCTTCTGCCTTCCTTACATCTTTTGATTCCTCTGGCCCTAACATTTTGCCTTCAAGGGGACATAGAAAGAAGTAAGGAAATAAAATATGAAGAAAAACTGCCAAAGAGAAAACTTAACTCACACACAGAAGCACCAGCTAAATAAAATTCTAAGAGCATAGAGAAAAGCTAATCAACTGAACAAACCCATCAAGATAATATGATGACCAGAGGGCAACAAAAAAATACAAATGACTCTGAGAAACTGGAAAACATGGACCAGTCCAATGCACAAAATAAAAACCAGGAAGCAATGCAGAACATCGAACAACTAATCAAACCTATCCAAACAAATATCATGGACCAACTTAAAGAACTGAAGGAAGATATTAAGGATATAAAGAAGACACTGGGAGAACATACTGAAGAAATAGCAAACTTGCCTGAAAAGGTAATGGATATGATGGTGAACAATGGCACAAGACAAGAAATGAAAAAGACGGTGGACTCACATAATAGCAGATTTGAACAGGCAAAGGAAAGAATTAGTGCTATGGAAGACAATACAGCTGAAATCAAAGAGATGGTAGAACAGATAGAAAAGAAGATATAAAAAATCCAGCGTGGACTCAGGGAATTAACCGATAATACAAAATGCACAAACATACACATTATGGGCATCCCTGAAGGAGAAGAGAAGGGAAAGGGAACAGAAGGAGTATTGAAGGAAATAATGGCTGAAAAGTTCCCAACTCTATTGAGACAGATGGATGTGCAGATCCAGGAAGCATAACACAACCCAAATACTATAAATCTCAAAAGGACAACTCCAAGATATATACTTGTCAAAATGTCCAATGCTCAAGACAAAGAGAAAATACTCAAGGCAGCAAGAGAAAAGAGAACCATCACATACAAGGGAAGCACAATAAGATTAAGTGCTGATTTCTCAGCTGAAAACTTGGAGGCAAGAAGACAGTGGTATGAAATAGTCAAAACACTAAAAGAAAAAAACTTCCAGCTGTGAAATCTCTATCCAGCAAAACTGGCATTCAAAAATGATGGAGAGTTCAAAATATTCACAGATAAACAGAAATTAAGAGAGTATGTCAAAAGAAACCAGCACTTCAAAAAATTCTAATGAAATCTCTACAAGTTGAAAGGAAAAAACAAGGGAGAGAGAGTTGGAGGAGTGTTTAAAAACAACTGAAAAGACAAAAAGAAACAAAACAATATATGACATACATTAACGAAATGAAAAAATGGCTGAAGTAAGAAATTCGTTACAAGTAATAACACTGAATGTTAATGGATTAAATTCACAAATCAAAAGACACAGATTGGCAGAATGGATAAGAAAATATGATCCGTCTATAGGCTGTCTACAAGAAACCCACCTTCCACCCAGGGATTCAAGGAGGCTGAAAGTGAATGGATGGAAAACCATTTTACAAGCTACCAATAGCTAAAAAATGGCAAGAGTAGCTATTCTATTATCAGACAAAATAGACTTTAAATGTCAAAACTATTATAAGAGACAAAGATGGGCACTACATATTAGTAACAGGAGAAATCACTCAAGAAAAGAGAACAAACATCAACATTTACGCACCTAATCGGGGTGCCTCAAAATACGTGCGGCAAGCTCTGGAAAAACAAAGCGGAGAAATAAATGCCTCTACAAATATAGCAGGGGACTTCAACACACCACTATCATCATAGGAACATCTGGACAGAGAATCAATAAAGAAACTAAGGCACTCAACAATATATTAGAATACCTGGAGTTAATAGATATATACAGAACACTACACCAAAATACAGGGGGATTTACATTCTTCTCCAGTGCACATGGAACATACTCCAAAATAGACCACATGATAGGCTACAGAACAACACTCAAGGAATTCAGAAAGATTGAGTTTATATAAAGTAATTTCTCTGAACACAACGGAATAAAGCTGGAATTCACTAAGGGCCAGAGAAACATGTTAGGCACAAGAATATGGAAGTTAAACAACACACTCTTAGACAAATAGTGGTACAAAGAGGAAATCTCAAAAGAAATCAGTAACTACATTGAAACTAATGAAAACGGCAGCACAACATATCAAAACCTATGCGATGCAGCAAAAGCAGTCCTGAGAGGGAAGTTCATAGCCATAAATTCATATATTAAAAAAGAAGAAAGCTAAAATAGAAGACCTAATTGCACACTTAGAGGAATTGCAAAACAACAACAAACTAAAATTAAGGAAGTAGAAAGAAGGAAATAACAAAGATTAAAGCAGAACTAAATGAAATAGAGAATAAGAAAGCACCGGAAACAATGAAAAAAACCGAAAGTTGGTTCTTTGAGAATATCATTAAAATTGACAAACCCTTAGCTAGACTAACAAAGAAAAAGAGAGAACAGATGCAAATACATAAAATAAGGAATGAGCAAGATGATATCACTACTGATCCCACAGAAATAAAGGGTATCATAAGAGGATAATTTGAAAAATTATATGCCAACAAGAATGAAAATTTAGAGGAAATGGACATGTTTCTAGAAACCCACAAACAGCCGACATTAATGAAAGAAGAAATAGATGAACTCAACAGTCCAATTACAAGTAAAGAAATAGATTCAGTCATCAAAATCCTCCCAACTAAGAAGAGTCCAGGACCAGATGGCTTCACAGCTGAATTCTACCAAACATTCCGGAAAGAGCTAACACAAATTCCACTTAAGCTCTTCCAAAAAATACAAGTAGAAGGAATATTACCTAACTCATTCTATGATGCTAAATTTACCCAAATACCAAAACCAAATAAAGATACCACAAGAAAGGAAAATTACAGACCAATTTCTCTAATGAACCAAGATGCTAAAATCCTTAACAAAATACTTGCTAATGACATTCAACAACATATCAAAAGGATTATACACCATGACCAAGTGGGTTTCATCCCCGGTATGCAAGGATGGTTCAAGATAAGAAAATCAATCAATGTAATACACCACATAAACAGATTGAAAGAAAAAAATTACATGATCATCTCTATAGATGTAGAAAAAGCATTCGACAAAATACAGCACTCTTTCCTCATAAAAACATTACAAAAGATAGGAAAAGATGGAAACTTTCTGAAAATTATAAAGGGTATATATGAAAAACCCAAAGCTAACATCATTTTCAATGGTGAAATCCTAAAAGCCTTCCCTCTGAGATCAGGAACAAGACAAGGATGCCCACTATCACCACTCCTATTTAACATTGTCTTAGATGAACTTGCACGAGCACTGAGTCAAGAAAAGGATATAAAAGGCATCCAGATTGGAAAAGAAGAAGTAAAAATTTCATTATTTGTAGATGACATGATCCCAAACATAGAAAGCCCTGAGAAATCTACAATAAGGCTTCTGGAACTTATAAAGTAGTACAGTAATGTTGCAGTGTATAAGATCAATGCTAAAAATCAGTAGCATTTCTGTACAACAATAACGAGCAAACTGAGGAGGAAATCAGGAAAAAAATACCATTTACAATAATAAATAAAAGAATCAAATACCTAGGAATAAATTTAACTAAAGTTGTCAAGGAATTACATACAGAAAACTACACAAAACTGTTAAAGGAAATCAAAGAAGTCTTAAATAAATGGAAAAAATATTCCCTGTTCATGGATGGGAAGACTAAACATCATCAAGATGTCTATCCTACCCAAAATAATCTACAGATTTAATGCAATCCCATTAAAAGTCAACACTGTATTTTCGAAGGAACTGGAAAAACTAACCACAAAATATATTTGAAGAGGCAAGAGGCCCAGAATTGCCAAAGACATATTGAAAAAGAAAAATGAAGTTGGAGGTATCACACTACCTGACTATAAAACATACTGCAAAGGTACAGTGATCAAAACTGCATGGTATTGGAACAAGGATAGACCTACTGACCAAGGAAACCGAATTGAGGGTTTTGATATAGATCCTTGCATTTACAGTCATCTGATATTTCACAAGGCCACGAAACCCACTCAGTTGGGAGAGAATGGCCCCTTTAACAAATGGTGCTTGGAGAACTGGATATCCACACCCAAAAGAATAAGAGAAGAATACCATCTCACACCTTATACAAAAATCAACTCAAGATGGACCAAAGATCTAAATATAAGAGCCAAAACCATACAGACCTTGGAAGATAAAATAGGGAAGCATCTACAGGACCTTGTAATAGGAAATGGTTTCATGAACTTCACAGCCAAAGCATGAGCAGGAAGTGAAAAAATAGATAAATGGGATCTCAACAAAATTAAAAATTTCTGTACCTCAATGGATGTTATTAATAAAATAAAAAGGCAGCCTACCCAATGAGAAAAAATATTCGGCAACCATATACCTGATAGGAGCCTAATATCCTGCATATATAAAGAAATCCTACACCTCGAAAATAAAAGGACAAACAACCCATTTAAAAAACGGGCAAGTGACCTGAAAAGACACTTCTCCAAGGAAGAAATACAAATGGCTAACAAGCACATGAAAAAATGCTCAACATCGCTTGCTATCAGGGAAATGCAAATCAAAACTACAATGAGATACGATCTTACACCCATCAGAATGGCAGCTATTAAAAAAACAGGAGACACTAAATTTTGGAGTGGATGTGGAGGAATAGGAACCCTCTTCCACTGCTGGTGGTACTGCGGCATGGTCCAGCCACTGTGGAGGAGAGTTTGGCGGTTCCTCAGAAAACTAGCAATAGATTTCCATATGATCCAGCAATTCCACTGCTGGGTATATACCCAGAAGAACTGAAAACAAAGATACAAACAGATATATGCACACCAATGTTCATAACGGCATTGTTCACCATGGCCAAAAGTTGGAATCAGCCCCGGTGCCCATCAACAGGACGAATGGATAAGCAAAATGTGGTACATACACACAATGGTATATTACTCAGCTGTAAGAAGGAACAAAGTGCTAACACATGGAATAACGTGGATGAATCTTGAAGACCTTATGTTGAGTGTAGCAAGCCAGACACTGAAGGATGAACAGTATATGACCTCACTGATCTGAACTGAGGAATGTGAGCAGCTCTGAGAACCATTGTCAGAAAGATAGGTTAACAAAGGAGAGTAAGAGAAGAGCAGGCTTTGAGCCATCACCCATATGGACATAATCTATGGTAAAGGGATAGAGTGTGGTTGCATGTTGGGGGATGGGGCAGATGAGTGGTGGTGTTCCTGGGTTTGGTGGTGCAGCACCGAGGGGTGGGTGGATTAGGAAGGGCTGGTTCAAATCCCCAGGGCATGTAACTGTGAATCTTGACATTCCATGGGTTGGGAGAGAGGGGTATCATGGGCCCTGGGGGGCTGGGGAGAAGGGAACAATCAAGATCTAATGGGTTGTTTGGTGGTCATGGGGAATGTTTTTCATTACCTTACAGTAATGGACACAGGACATGGTAAATATCATCAAAATTATTAAACTGTATCATCTAAATTGTAAACTATACTGTAAATCACTGACAATGTTTAGTAGCTATATTTTGCTATCTGCATTATAGTTATAACAATGCTAACAACCAAAAAAAGGGGGGGTAGTTAATATGGGGTGCGGAAGGGGTGGTGGTTTGATATCTGGGAGTCTCCGGCACTCCGTATGTGACTTTGCTGTGACCTAAAACTTCTTTGAAAATTAAATGAAAAATTGGGAGACAATGGGGATTGAGAGGAGGAAGGTGTCATGGCACACCAGACATCCGATAACACAGTGATAAAGGGAAGGAAAAAGGGGAAAAAAGAAGAGAGAAAAGAAAAAAACATGAATATATATATATATGTTTTTTTAAAAGGCATTTCCATTGCTTTTTTGCCCATTTTTTGAATGTCCCAATCCACTAATTATATTTTATTTTGTTTGGTTCTTTGTTTGATTATTTGTTTTTTTTCCTTCTCTCTTTTTTTTTTTCCCCAGAGTTTCCTTATGTTTGTCTCTTGCATGTAAGCTTATCACACTTGTTTCTTTTTCCTAGTAAGTGTATTTGATTATTTTATGGACTAAATGTTCATGGAGGATTTGGATCACAGAAGGGTTACAATGGGTACTGCTGGGGATTATTGGGGGGGGTGTCTGGGGTGGTTTCGTGGGGATTGGTTCATCCGAATATACATGAAAGATATACAAAATCATTCAAAGGATCGGTGGATGGGGCATGGTCCCGATGGGTGGATAATCACACAATAAATGAGGGAATCTGAATTCCTAGCCTGAGAGCTCTGCCACAGTCTCCAAGGGAGCAGCAATAGTCCTCTGCGTATAGGGACAGTGCCTGTCAAAATAGGATGACCCACTGATGTTTTTTTTTTTTTATTGATGACTACCCTTGTGAGTCTTTGCTCTTGTAAATGAGACTTAGCCTGCAGTTGTGGGGTGCCTAAGGGTTGCCACCTGAGAGCCTCCTTGTTGCTCAAATGTGGCCTCTTTCTAAGCCAAAATCAGCATATGATTGCATTACCTTTCCCCCAACGTGGGACATGACTCCTGAGGATGAGCCTCCCTGGCAATGAGGGATTAATACCAAGTGCCAACTGGCAGCTTTGCGCAGTGGCAGTATCGTAGCCAATGAGGTTTATCCAAGGCGCGATTATTGCTAATTGAAAACTTTTCCCAAGTGCCAACTGGCAACACAACTGGAAAAAGACCTTGAATAAAAGGGGGAAATGGTAAAGACAAATGAGTTCAAGTGGCTAAGAGACTTCAAAGAGAGTCAGGAGGTCATCCAAGAGGTAACTCTTACGCACACCTCAGTAGGAGCTCATAGAACATCTAAGTGCCTATTGCCCCACTCAGTGGGGTTCCTGAGGGCTCCGGAGACACCCTGGTCCTATATAAGGGGGGATAGCCCCAGAGACTGATGTCTTATCAGTGGGTTCTATTTTGGAATCTGTGCTCCTGAGAGTGACAGAATTAGACTCAAATAAGTCATCCCTGCACATGGTTCACCAGTCCCTTCTATTCAAACCTATATGTGATGATGGAGATTTTAGGTATATTTCCAGAGACTGGAGCCTCCTGCCTAACTATTTGCCAGGTGGCGTGAAATCTAGGTGGAGCTGCAACTCCTACCCTACAGCTCAATGGACTCATCCAAGTCACCTGGTGAGGAGACAACGATGGGCAATGGCCATCCCAGGGAATGGAGAGGGCCTGCATTGGCAGGCAGGATCATCCCACCCACCATATCCATGGGATATAAGCCCTCTCTCACTTGGAGTTGGAGTGGACATCACCATCCCAGTCCCCTCAGGATTGGGGGAAGAACTATGGACTAGAGTGGTCTTGATGGTATTCTCTTGTTCACATGTGATTCTAGCAATGCAAGAAGTTGTAACAATGAGGTGGAGCCAGTGGCCACTTGACACTTTTGGGGTAGGGAGGGGATGAGCGGTTGAAATACAGGGGCTTCTTTGCCAGTTGTAGGTTGTCCTGAGTACTGTTGTGGCAACAGATGTAGGCCATTTTAAATCAGCACACACCACTCAGAACTGAGTGGGAGAGAGTGTGGTCTACAGCGTGAACTGTGGTCTATGGTTGGTGGCAAGGCTCCAGGATGTGTAAGTTCATAGAGGGTGGTGGGCCACACTGTGGGAGATGTTTTTGTGGGATGTGGTGGGAGGTGTGGGAGGTGGGCCACATGGGAATCCCAGTGGGTTCCGTGTAATATTTTGGGTAATCTAAGCACCTCTTAAAATATATGTATATATATATATAACATTTTTGTAAGCAAATACACATATATGCATATATATTTATATATCATTTTGCAAATGTTTGTATGTATTGTGAGAATTTTGATTTTTACCCATATTAATAAAAAAAAAAAAAAAACAGGAGACACTAACTGTTGGAGAGGATGTGGAAGAATAGGAACCCTCATCCACTGCTGGTGGGACTGCAGTATTGTCCAGCCACTGTGTAGGACAGTCTGGTGATTCCTCAGAAAACTAACAATAGATCTTCTGTATGATCCAGCAATTCCACTGCTGGATATATACACAGAGGAACTGAAAGCAAAGACAGAAACAGATATATGCACACCAATGTTCATAGCGACACTGTTCACCATTGCCAAAAGTTGGAATCAGCCCCGGTGCCCATCAACAATGGATAAGCAAAATGTGGTATATACATGCAATGGATTATTACTCAGCTGTAAGAAGGAACAAAGTGCTAACACATGGAATAATGTGGATGAATCTTGAAGACGTTATGTTGAGTGAAGCAAGCCAGGCACTGAAGGATGAACACTATATGACCTCACTGATCTGAACTGAGGAATGTGAGCAGTCTCTGAGAACCATTGTCTGAAAGATAGGTTAACAACGGAGAGTAAGAGAAAAGCAGGCTTTGAGCCATCACCCATATGGACATAATCTATGGTAAAAGGATAGAGTATGGCTGCATGTTGGGGGATGGGGCAGATGAGTGGTGGTGTTCCTGGGTTTGTTGGTGAAGCACTGGCGCGTGGGCAGATTAGGAAGCGCAGTTTCAAATCCCCAGGGCATGTAACTGTGAATCTTGACAATCCATGGCTTGGGATAGGGTGGTATCATGGGCCCTAGGGAGCTGGGGGGAAGGAAACAGTCAAGATCTAATGGGGTATTTGGTGGTCATGGGGAATGTTTTTCATTACCTTACAGTAATGGATACAGGACATGGTAAATATCATCAAAATTATTAAACTGTATCAACTAAATTGTAAACTATATTGTAAATCATTGACAGTGTTTAGTTGCTCTGTTTTGCTATCTGTATAACAGATATAAAAATGCTAACATCCACAAAAAAGGAGGGTTAATATGGGGTTGGGAAGGTGGGGTAGTTTGGTATCTGGAAGTCTCCAGCACTCTGTGTATGGCCTTGCTGTGGCCTAAAACTTCATTGAAAATTGAATGAAAAATTGGGAGACAATGGGGATTGAGAGGGGGAAGGTGCCACGGCACAGTGGACATCCGAAAACACAGTGATAAAAGGAAGGAAAAAAAAGAAAATAGAAAGGAAAAAAAAGAATATATATGTATATATATTTAAAAGGCATTTCCTTTGCTTTTTTGTTCATTTTTTGAATGTCCCAATCTGCTAATTATATTTTGTTTTGTTTTATGTTTATTTGTTTTTGTTTTTTTTCTTGTTTTTTTTCCTTGAATTTCCTTATGTTTGTCTCTTGCATGTCAGCTTATCATAGTTGTTTCATTTTCCTAGCAAGTGTATTCGATTATTTTATGGACTACATATTCATGGAGGATTTGGATCACAGAAGGTTTACAATGAGTACTGCAGGGGATTATTGTTGGGGGGTGTCTGGGAGGGGGGTTTCATTGGAATTAGTTCATCCAAATATACATGAAATATATACAAAATCGTTCAAAAGATCAAAAGATGGGGCATGGTCAAGATGGGTTGACAATCACACAGTAAATGAGGGAACCTGAATTCCTAGCCTGTAGAACTCTGCCACAGTCTCCAAGGTAGCAGCAATAGACCTCTGAGTGCAGGTACAGTGTCTGTCAAAAGAGGATGACCCACTGATGTGTTCTTTTTATTGATGACTACCCTTGTGAGTCTTTGCTCTTGTAATTGAGACTTAGCCTGCAGTTGTGGGGTGCCTAAGGGTTGCCACCTGAAAGCTTCCTTGTTGCTCAAATGTGGGCTCTCTCTAAGCCTAACTCAGCATATGATTGCATTACCATCCCCCCAATGTGGGACATGACTCCCAGGGATGAGCCTCCCTGGCAACGAGGGATTAACACCAAGTGCCACTGACAACACAACTGGAAAAAGACCTTGAATAGAAGAGGGAAAAGGTAAAGACAAATGTGTTCAAGTGGCTAAGAGACTTCAAAGAGAGTCGGGAGGTCATCCCAGAGGTAACTCTTATGCACACCTCAGTAGGAGCTCATAGAACATCTAAGTGCCTATCTCCCCACACAGAGGGGCTCCTGAGAGCTCTGGAGACATCCAGGTCCTATATAAGGGGTATAGCCCCAGATACTGAAGCTTTATCATTGGGCTCCATTTTGGAATCTGTGCTCCTGAGAGTGACAGAATTGGACTCAAATAAGTCCTCCCTGCATATGGTTCATCATTCCCCTCTATTCAAACTTATATATGATGCTGAAGTTTTTAGGAATACTTCCAGAGAATGGAGCCTCTGGCCTACCTATGTGCCAGGTGTGTGTGGAATCTCAGTGGAGCTGCAACTCCTACCCTACAGCTCAATGGACTCATCCAAGTCACCTGGCGAGGAGACAACGATGGGCAATGGCCATCCCAGGGAATGGAGAAGGCCTGCATCTGCAGGCGGGATCATCATACCCACCATATCCATGGGATATAAGACCTCTCTCATTTGGAGTTGGATTGGAAATCACCATCCCAGTTCCCTCAGAATTGGGGGAAGAACTAAGTACAAGATTGGACTTAATTGTATTTTGTTGTACACATATGATGATTCTAGCAATGGAAGAAATTATAACAATGATTTGGAGTCAGTGGCCACTTGTCACTTTTGGGGCAGGGAGGGCACGAGCAGTTAAAATCCAAGGGCTTCTTTGGGATTTGGAGGTTGTCCTGAGTACCGTTGTGGCAATGGTTTTAGGCCATTTTAAATCAACACACACCTCTCAGAACTGTGTGGGAGAGAGTGTGGTCTATGATGTGAACTGTGGTCTATGGTTGGGGGCAAGGCCCCAGGATGTGTAACTCCATTGAGAGTGTTGGGCCACACTTGTGGGAGATGTTTGTTTGGGATGTGGTGGGAGGTGTGGGAGGTGGGCAACATGGGAATCAAAGTGCTTTCCGTGTAATATTTTAGGTAATCTAAGCACCTCTTAAAATATATTTGTATATATATATAAATAACATTTTTGTAAGCAAATGCAGATACATGCATATATATTTATATATAATTTTACAAATATTGGTATGTATTGTGAAAATTTTGATTTTTACCCACAATAAAAAGTAAATAAAATTTTTAAAAAATTGCATGGTATTGGCACAAAAATCCACCTACTGACCAATGGATTCGATTTGAGAGTTCTGATACAGATCCTTGCATATACAGTCATCTGATATTCAACAAGGCTACCAAGCCCACTCAGTTGGGAGAGAATGGCCTCTTTAACAAGTGGTGCTTCGAGAACTGGATATCCACATCCAAGAGAATGAGAGAAGAATACTATCTCACACCTTATACAGAAATCAACTCAAGATGGATCAAAGATCTAAATATAAGATCCTAAACTATAAAGACCTTGGAAGATAATGTAGGAAAGCATCTACAGGTCCTTGTAATAGGAAATAGTTTCAGGATCTTCACAGCCAAAGCATGGGGAGCAAGAAAAAAAAATAGTTAAACGGGATCTCCTCAAAATTGAAGACTACTGCACCTCAAAGGATGTTATTAAGAAAATAAAAAGGCAGCCTACCCAATGGGAGAAAATATTTGGCAACCATATATCTGATAAGAGTCTCATATCCTGCATATTTTAAAAAAACCTATACCTTGAAAATGAAAACACAAACAACCCATTTAAAAATGGGCAAGTGACATGAAAAGACACTTCCCCAAGGAAGGAATACCAAGGGATAAATAGCACATGAATAAATGCTTGATATCGCTTGCTATCAGGGAAATAAAATCAAAACTGCAATGAGATACGATTTATACCCATCAGAATGGCATGTATTAGAAAAAAAAGCAGACTCTAAGTGTTGGAGAGGATGCGGAAGAATAGAGAATCTCATCCACTGCTGGTGGAATTAGAGAATGGTCCAGCCACTGTGGAGGACAGTTTGGTGGTCCTTAGAAAAGTAACGATTGATCTTCTGTATGATCCAGCAATTCCACTGGTGGGTAAATACCCAGAAGAACTGAAAGCAAAGACACGAGCAGATATATGCACATCAATGTTCATAAAGGCATTCACCATTTCCAAAAGTTGGAATCAGCCTTGGTGCCCATCAACAGATGAATGGATAAGCAAAACGTGGTACATACATACAATGGAATATAACTCAGCAGTAAGAAGGAATAAAGTGCTAACACACAGAATAACGTGGATGAATCTTGAAGACCTTATGTTGAGTGAAGCAAGCCAGGCATTGAAGGATGAACAGTATATGATCTCACTGATTTGAACTGAGGAAAGTGAGCAGGGTCTGAGAACCATGGTCTGAAAGATAGGTTAACAAGGGACAGAAAGAGAAGAGTATCCTCTGAGCCATCACCATATGGACATAAACTATGGTAAAGGGATAGAGTACAGATGCATATTGAAGGATAGGAGAGATTGGTAGTGATATTACTGGTTTGGTGGCACAGGGTTGACAGATGGTTAGATTAGGAAGGGCAGTTTGGAATACCCAGGGCATGTACCTATGAATCGTGTCATTCCATGAGTCAAGACAGGGGAGTGTCATAGGCCCAAGGGGGTATGGGGGGGAAGGAAGAGTTAAGATCAAATGGGGTATTTAGTGGTCATCGAAAAGGTTTTTCATTACCTTACAGTAATGGACACGGGACATGGTAAATATCATAAAAAATTATTAAACTGTACCGTCTAAATTGTAAACTATACTGTAATCCACTGACAATGTTTAATTGCTATATTTTACTATCTGTATAACAGTTATAGCAATGCTAACATCCAATTCTAAAAAAAGATTTTAATATGGGTTGGGTAAGTGGGACGGAAGTGGGGTATGTGGGAGTCTCCAGTAATCCATGTGTGACTTTGCTGTGGCCTAAAAATTCTTTGAGAATTAAATGAAAATTTGGGAGTCACTGGGGAATGAGAGGAGGAATGTGTCACAGTATACTAGACATGCAATAATAGAATGATAAATGGAAAAAAGAATAATTTTTTTAAAAAAGGAATTTTTTTTGTTTTTTTTTTCCTATATTTTTGGAATGTCCCAATCCACTAATTATATTTATTTTTAGTTTAGTTTTTTTATTCTGAGTTTCCTTGTATTTATCCCTTGCATTTAAGCTCATCATTATTATTTCTTTATCCTATTAATTGTATTTGGTAGTATATGGGCTTCATGTTCAAGGAAGGTTTAGATCACAGAAAGGTTACATGAGGGATGCAGAGGACCATTGGCGACGGGTGTCTGGGATGCGGTATTCATGGGAGTAAATACATCTGAATATACATCAAAGATATATGAAATTGTTCAAATGATCAAGGGATGGGGCAGGTTATCGGTTTGTAGACAATCACTCAATAACTGAGAGAATCTGAAATCCCAGCCTGGAGAGTTCTGCCACATTCTCCAAGGGAGCAGCAACAGTCCCGTGAGTACAGGAGCAGTGTCTGGCAAAAGAGGATGGCCCACTAATAGGTGCTTGTTATTGATGACTAGCCTTATGAGTCTTTGCTCTTGTAATTGAAACTTAGCCTACTGTTATGGGGTGCCTAATTGTTGCCAACTGGGAGTCTACTTGTTGCTCAAATGTGGCCTCTCTTATCCAAACTCAGGATATGAATGCATTACCTTTCCCCCAATGTGGGAAATGACTCCCGTGGATGAAGCTCCCTGGAAACGAGGCATTAATACCATGTGGCACCTGGAAACATGATTGGAAGAAGATCTTAAATAAAGGAGGAAAAGGTAAAGAGAAATGAGTTCATGTGGCTGAGAGAATTCAAAGAGAGTCGGGAGGTCATCCCAGAGGTAATGCTTATGCACACCTCAGTAGGATCTCATAGAACACCAAACTGGATATCACCACACAGAGGGTCTCCTGAGGGCTCCAGAGATACCCAGTTTCTATATATGTAGGAATAGCCACAGAGATCGTTGCCTTTAATTAGCTCCAATTTGGAATCTGTGCTCCTGAGAATGACAGAGTGGGACTCAAATAAGTCCTCCCTGCATATGTTCCATCAGTTCATTCTATTCAAACCTATATGTGATGCTGGAGTTTTTAGGTTTACTTCCAGAGATTGGAGCCTCTGGACTACCTATGTGCCAGGTGTGCCTGGAATCATGGTGGAGCTGCAACTACTACCCTACAGCATAATGGGCTAATCCATGTCACCTAGCTTGGAGATGATGATGGGCAACGGTCATCCCAGGGAATGGAAAGGGCCTGAGGCTGCAGGCATGATAATCCCATACAGTGTATCCATGGGACATAAGCCCTCTCTCACTTGGAGATGTAGTGGACATCACTATTCCAATCCCTCAGGATTGGTGGAAGAGCTATGGACTAGAGTGGACTTAATGATTTTCTGTTGTAGATATATTGTAATTCAAGCAATGAAAGAAATTATAACAGTGAGGTGGAGCTGGTGGCCGTTGGACGCTTTTGGGGCAGTGAGGGGAAGGCTGGTTGAAATACAGGGGCCTTTTCGGGACTTGGGAGATTTTATGAGTGGAATTGCGGTGATGGATGTAAGCCACTTTACATCAGCATATACCATGCAGAACTGTGTGGTAGGCAGTGTGTCTACGATGTGAACTGTGGTCAATGCTTGGTGGCAAGGCCCCAGAATGTGTATAACCATAGTGGGTGATGTGCCACACTAATGGAGGATGTTTGTTTGGGATGTTGTGGGAAGTGTGGGAGGTGAGAAACATGGGAATCTGTAATTTCTGTGAAATATTTAGGTAATCTAAGCACCTTTTAAAAAAATATATATATATGTAAAGAAATAACATTTATGTAAGCTAATGCACATATATGCATATATATTTATATATAATTTTACAAATATTAGTATGTATTGTGAAAATTTTGATTTTTACCCACAATTAAAAAAGAAAAAAAAGAAAGAAAATGCTGCAATAATGGGCAGCATTATTTTTAAAATGGTAATTTTTAAATGCTTAGCCAGAATGTAATTGATTGAAGAACCAGTGAAAACAAGAAGGATAATTTGAAATAATTGGAAAGCCCATCTTTACATAAACTAAGAGAAATCTCGAGTTCTGATGCATGAATTAGTGGTAACAAATTGAACACACATGAGTGTGGAAGAAGGTGTGGGGGGAGCAGATCTCAGAACAAACTGCAAGTGCATTTTTTCTCAAGGAAAGAGACATCCTGAATTACACAGTCACTACTGCTTCCTTAAAATATTGCCATCAAGTTGCACAGACTGGAGGTGGAGATTCTTTGGAGATTCACATTCATTCCATTCAGAGGGTTTCTCTCCAGTATGAATGTTGTAATGTTTAATGAGATACTGTGTCTGGCTGAAGGCTTTCCTATATTCCATACATATATAGGGGATCTCTATAGTTTGTCTACTTTGGGGTGTAATGAGGCTTGATTTCTGAATGAAAGCTTTCCCACGTCCATCACATTCATAGGGATTCTTTCCAGTATGTATTCACAGATGGTGAACAAGGTTTTCCTTCTGGTTGAACTCTTTTCCACGTTCATTGCATACATAGGGTTTTTCTCCAGAATGAATGCTTTGATGTTTTATGAATGATTGCTTTCACCTGAGGGCATTTTTTGCATTCTTTACATTCATTTTGTTTCTCTCTGAGTTTTTTATGTTCTGTGAGACAAGATTTGTACTTAAAGGCTTTTTCACATGACCTATGTGCATACTGTTTCTTTGCAGTAGGAAATCCCTTGTATCTGAGATTTGACATTTGAATTAGAGCTTTTCCACATATATATGATTTCTCTTCAGTAAGAATTTTCTGGTGAATAAAGAGGTTTTCTGTCAGGTTGAAAACTTTCCCACATGTATGACAATTCTATCTATGTTCCCCTGAATGGCTTTTAAAATGAGGTGTAAAAAATGATAGTAAAGAGCAGCCTACATTAAGACACTAATATGGTTTATCTCTAGTTTGAATTTTCCCATATTCCATGAGATTTTGTTTCTTATGGAAGCATTCCCATGTTCATTACAATACTAACTAATGTATGATTATTTCATGCTCAATGAGATTTAATGCCAGGCTGAAGGATTTCCAATATTCCTTACATGCACAGGGTTTTATTCCTGCATGATTCTTTGATGTGACGTTAGCTTTCTGAAATTCATGAAATCCCAAATGGTTTCTCTGAAGGATTAATTCTCAAGTATCTCATGAGGTTGAATTTCCAAGAAAACTTCACACTCATTACACTTAAACGGGAGGACTACAATGTGGGGCAAATTCCTTCCAAGTAAAGTTACATTCATAGAAGTGTTATTTTTAGGAAACAATGCTTGTGGTCAGAGAAAAGATTTTCAAAATTTTCTTACAATCTCTGCCTTCATCTTAAGTTAGTACTGCTGTGGCAGGGTATATAGCTTCACTCACAAGCTTTTGTTATGTGGTTCTTTCCACTTCTTAATGGCCTATGCTTCTTCATAGTTTTTGGGGTGCAGCAAAAGGATTTATAGCATTGAATGCACTCATTAGAAAAGAGGAAAGATCCAATATCAATCATCTAAGTGTCAAATTTGGGAAGTGCAACAATATCCCCTTTATATTTGTCCTATCATTCCTGGCTCTTCTTACTTCAAATCAGCATCACATCCAGTTTGGTGACTTCATAACTAGGAAATGAGGAAGTGATACAGCACAGGATTAATGATGGGGACAAAACAACACACCATAAATTAACCCTGGAACATTCAGGCACATCTTCCAAAGATGCACGAGTAAGGTGGCCCCAGAACAAAGGCCAAAATTGCAAACCAGGAAATCCTGACACTTTGTTTTGGACTGACTATTTTTATTCAATTTTTTTCCTTCTGTTTACTTGGATGAGATGCACTATTTAATATTCTGTAAAGTTTACCGGGGAAATTATAACACTTTTGCTTGCCTTCCCAAATCCACACTTATTATTTGTTATAGACTTGTGAAATAATGTATTTTAAAACATTTTATATCCTGTATTAGTCAGACAAATGGGTGCTGATGCAAAATACCAGAAATCACTTGGTATTTATAAAGGGTATTTATTTGGGGTAGAAGCTTCCAGTTACCAGGCCATAAAGTATAAGTTTCTTCCTTAACCAAAGTCTGTTACCCTCTCTTGGAGCAAGAGAGCTGCTGACATATGCCAGGGTTCAGGTTTATTTTGTTCCTCTCTTCCCAGGGCTGCATTTCTCCCTGGGCTCAGCTCCTATGTTTCTTCCTCAAGGTCAGCTGTAGTATATGAGGCTCTCTAAGCTTTGCCTCTCTCCACAAGGCCAGCTGTGAACAGTCAGGTGAATGGCTTCTCTCTTTTCCCCGGGGCCTCCTGTCCTTGCTCATCAGAACTCCAACATCAAAAACTACTCCAATTCTGTCCATTGCCATGTGTTATTATGTGTGTGGCCCCATCCACTAATGGTCAGGGCTCAATTACCCTATGGACTGTGAACCAGTTAATGCCCTTATCATAACTTAATCATGCCCAGATTACCAGACCAGTTTACAAGCATTGTCCCATAAACATTATTGGAATTCATAACGATATCAAACTGCTACATATCCAGTTACCCATCTTATGCTATATATTATTTTATGGTGTATTTGAACACTTTATTGATGTCCTAGGCCATGCATATCATTATTATTTTATCCATTCAATAGTCATTTAGGTATATGAATTTAATTAACAAATATTGTTCTTCAATCCATCCTGAATCTTGAACATTCTGAGAATATTTTTTCTGCCTGAAGAATATTCTTTTACATTCTTTTAAAGTGAGTTGCTTCTAGCAAACTTTATTAGCTTTTACTCATCTGTAATAGTATTTATTTCATTTCTTCCTGAAGCATTGAGATGAATTAAATCTCAGGCCGTCTATGATCTCCAAGGTTTTGAGAACACTCTTAGGGCCAAATCTCTACATTCTGTAGTAAATGTAATCAGTTCTTTAGAGAAGAAATTAGGGGCTTTCAGTTTTACAGCCTGCTCCCTCCCCACCCCAGGCAAAATCTCTGCACTGTGGCTCTGGGGATGGGAATGATGGCTCAATTCTGAGTTACACACCTGATTTTGGAGCTAAGATTTGGTGGAGAAAGCACAGTATATTGTGTTCTTCTTGGGACCTTCCTAGGGACCAGTGCAATGGTGGTCAGCACCCCAGTTTGCTCAATGATTGCCACACCCAAAGTACAGCCACTGTTCAGGAGTTCCCATTTCTCCCAGACTTAGGAGACCCATCCTGATCCCTGTGCCCTGGGTTAATGTCATCATTTGAGTGTTGTGTGGGCCCCAAAGAAGTATATTCTTACTAATCTATTGCTGTGTGTGTAAGCCTTTTTTATGTAGGACATTTTGGTTAGATTCAGATAAGTGAAATTTCGATTAGGGCTCTTTTTGTTAGAATGCTTTAGTTTAGTTAAGGGCCTCTGATTAGTTTTCAGGCACCAGAATGGACCCCAATCATTGTGCTGAAGTCCTACATACATGGAACACACAGAGAAGAGTGTTGCTGTATTTACCCTGCCATGTGGGAGAGGGATCAAAATCTCCTACAGCTGTGGAGAGACACAGAAACAATGAGAGCTTTAGGGAGAGGCCAGAGTCTGTAGTCATGGAGCAGCTTGAAGCTGAAGACATCCAGGCCAAAGGAGAAGGGAGAGGTGTGAGCAATTGTGTCTGATGGGCCATTGCTGAGCTCTGGGAGAAAGTGTGTTTGGAGGAGATGGCAGAGAGAGACAGGCAGCCCGAATATTTTGCTTGGCCGGATTCCTGCTGCAGCTGACCCTGGCTAAGACAGCATTTTAGATGATGAATTGATGTGGACATTTTCACAGCCTCAGAACTGTAAGCTTCAAACCGAATAAATTCCAATAAAAGCCAACCTATTTCTGATATTTTGCATTGGCAGCACTGGGAAACTCAAACCATTGAGTACACAGAGTTGGAGAGCTGCCCTGTTCCCAAACAGCAGTGTGATGCTGTTGCTCAGTGATTTTACCTGTAAACTATGTGTATTTCCAGAGTAGGCAGGAATGAATACGGGTAAGATGGAGGGGGAAGTTCTCCTGGCCAGGAAAGCCTTCAAGACAGGGAGATAGGCAGGGGTGTCACAGGGCTTGGGGACTAGTAAAAAGTCACAGATGCCCAAGTATGATTTACCTGCCTCAGGCACTGGTTGGCCAGAGGGGCAGGGGCAGATAAAATCATGGGACCTGTGGTCTGGTGCAGAAGAGAAGTCAGGGCACACAGAGGAGTCTCCCTGATCCTGCTCCTTTTACTCATCCCTCCTTCCCTTGGCATCCAGCCTGGACCCTCTGAGAAGGCTGCTCTTCCTGTATCCCTCCTGGATCTCAGGTACAGACTCAGGTATCCTACTTCCAGTTCTACATTCACCGTCTCCAATTTTGGGGCAGCTAAAGAAAGAGCAATGCCAAGATGAAACATGTTGGTGTCAGGAAAGAAATGTCAAAATTCACATTACAACATTGACCACAGCAATAACACCACCAGAATGAGAAACATTAGGACAGTGACCCTAATAAATAATACAGGAATCCCAGAAAGGGCTGGGACCTAGGGCTTACAAGAATAGAAGTGAGGTTGTGAGAGAGTGCAATATTTGCAGAAAACCTCAGAGGGTGCAGATGCCAGATATTTCTCAGATTAATTAAATATTTAATTTTTAACATTGTTGAAAATGATGCAGACCTCTTCAATCCCAGAAGAGAATGGACGGTTGGATGGGAAGAAACTGATGTACACCTGAAGAAGCTGGAATATAACATGTGTTCACTGCAGTTCCCCCAAACCAGAGAGGGAACCAAACTCTCAGAACCCCATTGAAAACCATCATCCTAGGTTCAGGCTCCGCAAAGGAGTACAGGGAAAAAGCCCTGGCCAGCATTAACAGCCTAATTTAGTGATATGAGTCACTCTAGCGGGTCTAACCTGGGGAGTAAGCAGCAGGAGGTCCATCTTCTGCTGTGGTGCTAACAGCGCTCTAACCAGACACGTGAAGAGAGCAGTGTGGCCTTCACAGGGTCGCATCCATATTACTCATACTCTGTGCTCACTTCTGCTGTGGGAGGCCTCCATCTATCCAGGTGATGCCGAGGGGAGTGATCACTATTCTTTATGAGTGACTATATTTGCTAAGATTGAGGACAAGTGCCCCCACACCCAGTAATGTTGCAGATATAAATGACTACCTTCAAACCAACCACTTTGTATGATGTCATTGTGTACTACTTTCATAATTTCTTTTAAATGATAACCAAATTATCCGTGCAAAGATTATTAAAATAATTCATGTCTGTTATGATAAACACTAAAATTTCTTCTCTAATATCAACTGCAATTCCTCCTTCCTCAAAATTATCTGCATTGGCAGATTATTTTTGAGTACACATTTCTGTTTGTAAATACATGTATTCTATAGTTTCATCCATCCCACAGCCTATCACATATGAGAAAAATATTGGCGAACAACTAAATAATATAAATTACTTTTTTAAGTTCTTAAAATACTTGAGATTAGAAGTATATCTCCAAATTTTGAAAGGATCATCTCTGATTTAAAATAATAAGGAAAATTGGAGTTAAGTAGAAAGCAGGCCACTGTAATTCAGTGGCTCATAAACTTGAATCCACATCAGAATTAGGTGAAGAAACTGAAAAAATATAAATGGTTATGATGCCTTAGAAGAAAATGCTACAATAATGGGCAGCATTATTTTTAAAATGGTAATTTTTAAATGCTTACCCAGATTGTAATGGATTGAAGAACCAGTGAAAACAACCAGGATAATTTGAAATAAGTGGAAAGCCCATCTTTACATAAACGTAGACAAATCTCATGTTCTGATGCATAAATTATTGGTAACAAATTGAACACAGACTTTTGTAATTCACCTTGGAGGTAGACGGTGCCAGGAATGATCCAAAGAAAGTTTTGGATGAGGGGACCTCAGTCCATATGCAATGCAGGCAAATTTATTTAGGCTGAAGCTGCTTTTTATACTACAAAGCTGATAACAAATGTAGGGCGTACTTCACTAGTTCCTCAGCTTGGTACGTGAGAGCTCTGCTTTTTTCTGTATTTCCAGACAATCTTTCTTGGGAATTCAAACAATAACAACTTAATGGTGTGTTCATTCTGCTCTGGCTCCTCCTACTGATGATTGCAGTATGCAGTTTCCTTGAAGACTTTTACTAATGATTCTCTGCCAGTAAACATGCTTTTTAAATGCTTAATCCATTATGGTCTGGCTCTCAGCATCTTTTCCAACAACTCCCCCTTTTCTGTTTTTTGTCCAGGGTGACTGTGCCAGTCTTAGGTTGCCTTCCTCTGAAGGTCTTACTCATCCCTGGCCACCAGCCAAGCTCAATGGACAGGAGTTTGAGATTCAAGGGTGTTAAGCAGAATCAAGTTATTAGCATGGCTGGCTTTTTCAGCCCTATTAATGTGGGACAGCAGGGCTTTGTGAATCCTCCTAATAAAGTTAAGAGCAGCAGAGTACCAATTATCACCACACGGAAGTTAGCAAGTACAGAGGTTGATTTCCACCAATGTAAAGGGTATATTTTATTTAATTGATCTATCTCTGATTGCCAAAATTTGCTACCTGAAAGCGTAGTAAGGTCATTCTGAGACATGCTCAAAATCCTTTTTTGCAAATCTGTAATTTCTATAGAAAAATTTGTTTGATGACCTATTAAATGATTTAATTATTTCCCATTCATAATTGGAATCATTGTATGGGAGAGGAGTGATTAAAAAACATTTTCATTCCAATCACACTTCAAAACCTCATTTTAAATTTAGATTATGTACCTGATCTCCCATTTGTATAACAGCAATCACTAAGTCATTAAGCCTATTATTAATTTTCCCATCAATAATGCCTGACTATGCCATAGCACACTAGCATTTTTCTGCCAATTTCTAACATATTGTCGTGTTTGGATAGTCTCATGTAGGGCAGTTTCTGCCTCAGCAGCAGCTGTAATAATACCTATAAGCCCTAATACAGCAGCTAAAATTAATCCAATTAAACATTTAGTTCTTTTCAAATAATGACTTAGAATGTGCCAAAGGATGTGGTTCTCAGGGGCAGACTGCCAGCAGCGATTCATGTGAACCAGAAGCCATATTCCATGATGCCATTTTCCTATTAGAACTACAGTAGAACTTTCCTGTAAAAGAGACTTTGATACACAAGTGTAAAGGGAGCAATTGATGCAGAAAAAACATGTTTGTTTAATGCTCACTCTTCCACTATAAAAACTATGGGATCCTGTACACATATTTTAAGAAATTAAGTGGATTTTCTTTTTAAACTGGTAATATTAGTTTTACTGCCTTGCCATTCAAAAATTGGGCTAGTTCCCAAAAATAATTTCCACAAATACTTTTTGGTTTTGTTAAGTTTAGTGTCCCATAGTTGTGGGATAAATCTTCCCTGATGAGCCCAATTTAGTGATGCATTTATACTTATGATGTCCCTAAAATTCCCAAAATAATGATAGCTTTCAGTAGTTGTTTTTGTTGAATTGTTAATTTTTCAAAATATGTTTGTGTTTACATTGGTTTTCGTCATCCCTATAAGGACACAATTCATTAAAATTCTATAGGAATTATTAAAGAGCACAACCTCAGATGAAACATGGCATCTATGCCATTTATCACTTTGTACTATTATTTTGGGCCTGTATACATGGATTGATGGATACTAGGCAGATAGGTCATTCAAGAAAATGCAAGGTTAAATTTTCAATAAATTTCCCTTCCTACTCAGGTTTTAGAGGAAGAAGAGAATCAATGGGCCCAAGAAAATAAAAAATCTAATTAATATAAACAGGGTAGGATTTGTCCCCACAAGTCAAAAATTCTAAAAGAGGTGAATTAGTAATATAAGCCCAATATGTTTAATTATGTGAAGGTGCACTACTAACCACTGACATTGTCAAGGTAAGCATAGCAAAGAATAACTGTTTTAGAGTGACATTCTTACTTTTAGAATTTATCATCTTTTCTGCTTCTTGTGTCAGCTTCTTTGACTTGTTTATGTCTAGGTTTCAGATGTCTGGACAGTACCCCAAACCCATGTCCTTTATCGGTAATAAGAACAAAACCTCAACACTATATCTTAACATAATTTCTGCCTTTTCCCATTGATTATTATCTTTATGCTTACAATAAACTAGTTGTCCAATATTTGTTTCTGTATTTTTGACTTATTTTTGCAAGAAATGCCCTGCTGCTAATATATATGATTCTGACCTTTGGCTTAAGATTCTTATACTTAAAAATGCTTGATATAATTGTTTTCACACCTCACCATTTCCACCTGTTTTGTTTTCGTACCATTTATATATAGAGGTCTAACTGTAAATTTTTTATGATAAGTATACATACATTCACAGGCTTACTAAATCAGGGGATACACTGATATACTTGGCTTATTTTTGCCTAGAGTCCTGGATAGATATAAGATAAATGTTAATATATATTTAATTTAATAAACTTATATTGACAATAAGGGTGAGAAACAAATAACATAACTAATTAAAAGATTAAGTCAATATTGAACAAAGTTACAGAATGACAATAAATAGTGCAGTCTTACATAAATACTTACCAATATTTAGCTTGTAGCTGGGAAGTGTTGGGTTGTTGAAGTAGCAACTGATACTAGAGTTTTGGATGACTGTGTTTAGTATTAATAAATTTGATACTATAGCTGCCAACTTGTGAGTATTTTACTAATTCCTGACGAAGGGGCCAAACTCCTCAGGAAGGAACACAACACTCTCTGGACAGTACATTTTAAGGTTTATGCATCAGTCCCTGGGAGAGTGGCCAGATCCCCCAGGGAGGAATACAACACCCATTGAAATACACTTTATCTTTTTTAATTTGTTACAAAACTTCTTTGATGTGCTTAATATTTTAATTACCAATATTTTTCCTGAAATGTGAAAAGTGTTAACTGGCAAGGCATTGCTCTTTTGATTAACAAAGTTTTCTGTATGATGCTTTACTTTTAGGTTTGAACAATACTTGCCAGATTGTTTTTTCATATATTTATTTTCAGGACTGTCAAAATTCAAAACAAGAGATTTGCATATACATTTCATAAAATGCATTCATGTGTAATATACAAGTTATTAAATGAATTAAGTATGCAATGTATTGTATTAAAGTTTTGATTAGTATTTAAGTATATTATACAGAATTCATAATTGTAGTACATTATACAACAAGAGACATCCAATGAATAAACTTTTATTTCTTAAGCATTTAAGATTCTTATTACCATGAATAGAATGACCTCAGTTTCTTTGTTTTTTTGTTTGAGGCATAGGTAAAAACAAATTATAATTTCCTATTTGGGCTGTGTGGTAATACATTAACTTGTATTTTAATACTTGCATTGGTATTGTTGTGAACATTATGGTTAGAATTGGGGCTTTTCCTTACAGTGTTGAATATAAACTTAATTTATTGTTGGCTATTTGTCAGGAAGGGGTATGTGGGCTAGCTTGACTTGTTTAATAAAACATTAAAGAAAGCTTTAGGGAGATTTAAAACAAAGTGAGAGTTATAACTGGATATTAATTTTTTTGCAACAAATAGCAATATATGGGACCACTACAAGCTGCAGGGGTGTTATTTATTTATTTTTTTTACTATATTTTACTGTTATGCCCTACCCTTGCAGCCTTAAATGGCTGCTTTCTTCTTGTAGTTATAACTAAAAATTATAATTAATAACATCATATTTTATTTACTATTATATTGAAACATTATTATATTTTCAGGAATTTTATACACTTTTAAAGTATTCATATAAACTTTTTTCATATAACTTTAATTGCTATAAAATTTGAAAATTTCTTTTAATTATACAACAGTTTTATATACTTCATTCAACTTATATCACATGAACTTAACTATTTTCAGGGTTTTACTTTTTTTTTAGGTTAAAGCCCAACTTATATGTGACAGTTTGAAATAAAAGCTATGTTTCAAGATTTGACTTTGAGAAAGCAGGTTCGAATATTGTGTACTTTTTAAGTGATAAGACGTGTTTCTCCATGGAAATGATAAGGTTAAAGTACAAAAAAGCTATTTTGATAAAACAGACTTTCTTTATTGCATACTGACTATTTCAGAGAAAAAGTTTGTAACCTTTTACCATAACAGTCTACTGACTTCAGAAATTTTGAGAAAGAATAAACTTTATATTATTACATTGTTTGACATTAAAGCTTTTAAATTTTTTTAGATAGCCTGTTTAAATCTTAGCTTTGACCACAAACTTTCTTTTTCCACATGCCTTTTGCACTTTTTGTATTTATTCAAGTTTTCCCACATTTTAGTTTTTTAAAATAACTAGTCATTATATCTTAGCATAAAATTACTTTCTTTTCTTTAATAAAAAAGTGCATTCTATATACCTTCCATATTTAAGTTACCACAATGATTTGGCAACTATTTCCAAGCAAACTTCTGACAACACATAATTATCATCAACATTAAACCAACTTGTTAGAATAATCTTTTAATTTGAGTATAACAATTTTTATTATTTTAAACTAATATCCATATTTATTTATTAATATAAGCACTTATACAATTTTTGGCCATTTGAATAGAGCTCTTATAATAATTTTCACTTATCAATTTAATATTACCATCCTGAGGTATCAAAATATTCACTGACACTGAACAAATAGACAAATACAAAAAAGAATTATGACACACTAACAGAAACATAATGCTTACTAATTTGACCCATAATTTTTGCTCCTTTGGTATGGTTGTCTTCAATCCCTCCATCATTACACATCTTTGATTTTACTGTTTTTAAGATTTTTTACGGAATCTGTGTTACCTGTAATATATAAGCTTGTTCTTTGAAACACTTTTGTTCATAATCAGCAAGCAGCCAGGACAACTTAAACAGCATAAATACAGTTAAGCTCTAATTTACAATTTTATACAGATATTGAACATGTTTATTTTGGATTAGTACTCTGTAGGAGTACACTTAAGCTCAAAGTTCAGATTTCTGGGATAGGCCCTTTAATTCCTGTTCTTAATTTTTGGTATACCCAGTGAAGGAGTAATAAACTTAGTGTCAGGTGAGGAAGGATTGACAGCTGTACTGCTTTTGGTAACTGCCTTAAGTTCTGTTACAGGTCGGAGTGAACTGCTCTGTTGGGTAGATTTGAGAAAGGCTGGGAAATATGCTCATATTGTTTATCTGAGGGCCTTGACCAAGACCCACTTGGAAGTTTCTCAATTTAATAATGAGACTACCATTTTTATGATATTTAGAATGGTGTTCCTTGCCCCAGTGCAACCCTTTATGGAATTTTGGACACAGATGAGTTGATAGTGATTTCTTATTGTCCCTAAATGGAGCTCTTACACTAGTTTTGACTTGGCAATCTTTTTTCATATGACCTGGTTTCCCACATTTAAAGCAATTTAAATTAGTAATCATAAGACTACATCCCTTTAGAGCAGCTGCAAGAAAGTTCATGTTATAAGTATTAGGCACAATGTTTTGGCATATTTTTACATGATCCTCTAAAGTCCTTCCATTTGCCTTTATGGGATATAAAGCTTTTTACACTCACTGTTAGCATTATCAAAACCAACATTAGAATAAGCATTTCTTTAAGATCAGATTGAGTTACTGTCTTGTTGACTACATCTGCCAGCCTTGTTACAAATTCAGCATAGGGTTCAGTATTTTATGAAAAAAAATTGAATATGATTGTACAGCCTGTCCAGGGGTAGAGACTCATTGCCAGGCAGCTAGGCAGCAATATCACACTTGTAACAATGGCAATATCATCATAGAGAGCTGGGCTAGGAATCCCAGCCTTTGATCTGTTCCTAATATTTGTTCAGCACTAATAGGCACTGGTGGATTTTGCTGTTGGTTTCATCATCTACAATGTTAGTTTTATCAGCCCACCAAGTTTTAAATTGAAAAAATTCTGCTGAATTAAGAACAGCTTGAGCTAACAACTCCCAATCCCAGGGTATTAATCTGTTTGCTGGTGCCATTTCTTGCACCAATTTTGAGTATAAGGAGATTTTACACCATATTGAGTGCATGATTTTTAAAATTTTTTTATACTTTTAAAAGGAATAGGAGCATGCTCATATTGTACATACCCTTGGGGATTGTTAGCATCTACTGGAATTTTAGTTACTGTTACTGGAAAAGTAAAAAAAAATTGCATAGCCTCTGAATTTTCTTTTCTATTTCTCTGTGCTATACTTTTCATAATTGAAGAGTATGGTGCTGGCTCAAAAACAAAACTTTTGGTGGGTCATCAAATGATGGAGTAGGTGCAGATGCTGGTTAAAAAGACAATAAATTATCCTTTGGGTCAGATGGCTTAACAACCGCTAGAAAAGTTCCATAAACTCCTTTTTTTTTCTTTCTATTAGACCTGATTTTATCTGTTTTTGCCTTTTCATTAATTTTTTCATATATATTTTCATTAAAATCATCATTAGCTTGTTCTGCTATAGTTTTAGCAATAGCAGTATCCATTTTAATATCTTCATTTTCATCTGACTGTAATGGTTCAAGAGCAACTGAAATAAGACTATACAAAGACCATACATAACAATATTTCTGTGCAAGAGAAAAGAGTATTAGTAATTCGAGGGTCATCACAGATACCCCTGTATCCTTTAACAGTGTTTTCAAAACTTGGGAATATTCCTGTAACCGAGTCAACTGATTACCCATTTCCCTGATGATCAAGATTATTCGACTCACCAACAGAATGCCAGGACTTTGCAACCCAGCAGTCCTTCTTTCCATGTTACTGGTACAGAGAAAAGAGTAGTCATGCCCCACATGGGTGCCATCTGCTGTAATTCATCATGGAAGTAAATGGTGCCAGGAATGATCCAAAGAAAATTTGGGATCAATGATACCCACTCAATGTGGAATGCAGGCAAGTTTATTTAGGCTGAAGCTGCTTTTTACACTACACTAAGATGTTATTGTCTGAATTCCCGAGAAAGATTGTCTGTGAACACAGAAACAGTCAGCCCTCTCACATACCAAGCTGAGGAACTTGTGAAGGACACCCTAATGTCTGTTCATTCTTCTCTGCCAATTCCCACTGATGTCTGTAGTATGCGGTGTCCTTGGAGACATTTACTAATGTTTCTTTGCCAGCAAGCATTCTTTTTAAATGCTTAACCCTTTATGCTCTGGCTCTCAGCATATTTTCCAACAATTCCCCCTTTTTTTGTATTTTGTCCAGGGTGACTTTGCCAGTCTTATGTTACCCTCCTCTGAAAGTCTTACTCATCAATGTTCACCAGGCAGACTCCATGGACAAGGGTCTTCAGAGTTATGGCTTTTAAGCAGAAACAAGTTATTGACGTGGCTGGCCTTTTCAGCCATATTAATGCAGGACAGCAGGGCTTTGTTAATGCCTCCTAATACAGTTAAGAATAGCAAAGCACCAATGATCACCACACTGAAGTTAGCAAGTACAGAGGTTGATTTCCACCAGTGTAAGGGGTTTATTTTATTTAATTGATCTGTCACAGATTGCCAAAATTCGCTACCTGGAAGCGTGGTAAGTTGATTCTGAGACATGCTCAAAATTCTTTTTTGCAAATCTTTAATTTCTATAGATAAATTTGTGTGATGACCTATTGAAGGATTTTTAAATTTTCCCATTCATAATGGGAATCATTGTATGGGAGAGGAGTGATACAAAAAGCACTTTCATTCTAATCACACTTCAAACCTTGTTTTATATTTAGATTATATACCTGACCTCCCATTTGTGTAACAGCCATCTCTAAGTCATTAAGATTGTCAATCTGCTCATCAATATATACCTGATTTTGCCATAGCTCACTAGCATTTTTATGCCAATTTCTAACACATTGTCATATTTGGATAGTCTCATGTAGGGCAGTTTCTGCCACAGCAGCAGCTGTAATAATATTTATAAGCCCTAATACAGCAGCTATAATTAATTCAGTCAAACGTTTGGTTCTCTTGAAATAATGATTTAAAAAGTGCCAAGGGATTTGGCTCTCAGGGGAAGACTGCCAACAGCGATTCATGCAAACCAGAAGCCATATTCTATGTCGCTGATGTCCTATTAGAACTGCAGTAGAACTATCCATCTTTTCTGCTTTTGTGTTTTTTTTCCTTTGGCTTGTCTATGTCTAGGTTTCAGACATCTGGAGAGGACCCAAAGCAGGTCTCCTTTATCTGTAATGATAAGAGCAATACCTAGACCCTATATCCTAACTTAATTTCTGCCTTTTCCCATTGATTATTATGTTTATGCTTTCAATAAACTAGTTGTCCAATATTTGTTTCTGTATTTTTGCCTGATTTTTGCCAGAAATGCTCAGCTACTGATGTATATGATTCTGACTTTTGGCTTAAAAATTTTATTTTAAATAATGCTTGACATACCTGATCTCACACCTCACCATTTTCCCCTTTTTGTTTTTGTAGCATTTATAAATAGAGTTTTAACTGTTAATTTTTAATGATAAATATACCAACATTCACAGGCTTACTTAATCAGGGGATACACTGATGTACTTGGCTTATATTTGGCTAGAGTCCTGGATAGATATAAGGTAAACTTTAATATATATTTTGTTTAATAAGCTTATATTGACAACTAGGGTGAGAAACAAATAACATAACTAATTAAAAGATTAAGTCAATATTGAATGAAGTTACAGAATGACAAATAGAGCAGTCTGATATATATATACTTACCAATATTAAGCTTTTAGCCTGGAAGTGTTGAAGTAGCAACTGATACTAGAGTTTTGGTTGACTGTGTTTAGGATTAAGGAAGTTGATACTATAGATGCTAACTTGTGAGTAGTTTGCTAATTTCCAAGGAAGGGGTCAGCCTCCACAGGAAGGAACTCGCTGGGCAGTACATTTTAAGGTTTATGCATCAATCCCTGGGAGAGTGGCCAGCTCCCCCAGGGAGGAATACAACACCCATTGAAATGCACTTCATTTTTTAAAAATTTGTTACAAAACACTGTTGATGTATTTATTATTTTAATTTCCAATATTTTTCTCGAAATGTGAAAAGTGTTAACTAGCAAGGCATTGGTTTCAGGATTAACAAAATTTTCTGCATAATGCTTTATTTTAGGCTTGAATAATACTTGCCAGACATGTTTTTTAATACATATGGATTCAGTACTGTCAAAACTTAAAACAAGAGATTTACATATACATTTAATAAAATACATTTATGTGTAATATACAAGTTATTAAATTACTTAAGTATGCAATGTATTTTATTAAAGTTTATTATATAAGTATATTATACATAATTCATAACTACAGTCGATTATACCACAACAGACATCCAATGAATAAACTTTTATTTCTTAAGCATTTAAGATTCTTACTAGCATGATTAGAATGACCTCAAATTCTTTATTTTGTAAAGTTTGAGGCATAGGTAAAAACAAATTAGTATTTCTAATTTGGGCAGTGGCATAATACTTTAACTTTTAATTTTCATTTGTTTTGTTGTTAACATTATAATTAGAATTGGGGCTGTTGCCTACACTGTTGAATATAAACGATTTATTGTTGGCTATTTTACAGGAAGGGGAATGTGGGTTGGCTTGACTTGTTTAAGAAAATATGAAAGAAAGCTTAGGTAAGTTTTAAAACAAAGTGATAGTGACATAATTGGATATAAATTTTTTGCAACAAATAGCAATATTTGGGACCACTGCATGCTGCTGGGGTGTCATGTTATTTTACTGTATTTTACTGTTATGCACTTCCCCCGCAGCCTTTAACAGCTGCTTTCTTCTTGTAGTTATAACTAAATATTCTGATTAATAACATTATATTTTATTTACTATTATATGGAAACATTATTATATTTTAAGGAATTTTATACACTTTTAAAATATTCATATGAACTTTTTATTCATATAACTTTAATTGTTATAAAATTAGAAAATTTCTTTTAATTATAAAACAATTTTAAATACTTCATTCAACTTATATCACAAGAACTTAACTATTTTTAGCATTTTACCTTTTTGTGAGGTAAAAGATCTAGTTATATGTGGCAGTTTAAAATAAAAGCCATCTTTCAGGATTTGACTTTGAGAAAGCAGGTTCGGATATTGTGTTCTATTTAAAAGTGAAAACTTTTCCCAAGTGCCAACTGGCAACACAACTGGAAAAAGACCTTGAATAAAAGGGGGAAATGGTAAAGACAAATGAGTTCAAGTGGCTAAGAGACTTCAAAGAGAGTCGGGAGGTCATCCCAGAGGTAACTCTTACGCACACCTCAGTAGGAGCTCATAGAACATCTAAGTGCCTATCACCCCACTCAGTGGGGTTCCTGAGAGCTCTGGAGACACCCTGGTCCTATATAAGGGGGGATAGCCCCAGAGACTGATGCCTTATCAGTGGGTTCTATTTTGGAATCTGTGCTCCTGAGAGTGACAGAATTAGACTCAAATAAGTCCTCCCTGCACATGGTTCACCAGTCCCTTCTATTCAAACCTACATGTGATGCTGGAGTTTCTTAGGTATACTTCCAGAGACTGGAGCCTCCCATCTACCTATGTGCCAGGTGTGCAGGAAATCTAGGTGGAACTGCAACTCCTACCCTACAGCTCAATGGACTCATCCAAGTCACCTGGTGAGGAGACAACGATGGGAAATGGTCATCCCAGGGAATGGAGAGGGCCTGCATCTGCAGGCAGGATCATCCTTCCCACCATATCCATGGGATATAAGCACTCTCTCACTTGGAGTTGGAGTGGACATCACCATCACAGTCGCCTCTGGATTGGGGGAAGAACTATGGACTAGAGTGGACTTGATGGTATTCTCTTGCTCACATATGGTGATTCTTGCAATGCAAGAAATTATAACAATGAGGTGGAGCCAGTGGCCACTTGACAGTTTTTTGGGTAGGGAGGGGATGAGCAGTTGAAATACAGGGGCTTCTTTGGGAGTTGGAGGTTGTCCTGAGTACTGTTGTGGCAATGGATGTAGGCCATTTTAAATCAGCACACACCACTCAGAACTGAGTGGGAGAGAGTGTGGTCTACAGTGTGAACTGTGGTCTGTGGTTGGTGGCAAGGCTCCAGGATGTGTGGGTTCATTGAAGTTGGTGGGTCACACTGTGGGAGATGTTTGTGTGGGATGTGGTGGGAGGTGTGGGAGGTGGGCAACATGGGAATCCCAGTGGGTTCCATGTAATATTTTAGGTAATCTAAGCACCTCTTAAAATATATGTAGATATATATATATATAAATAACATTTTTGTAAGCAAATACACATATATGCACATATATTTATATATCATTATGCAAATGTTTGTATGTATTGTGAGAATTTTGATTTTTACCCATAATAAAAAAAAATTTTTTCAAAGGTTAATAATACCCTTGTTTCTTTCCCTGATATGCTTTTGCTTTCACTCACAATGTAAAAATCTGCATTTTACAATATTCTATGCCAGTGCAGTAACTTCTTCACTTTTCAAATGTAAGATTAGAGATTTTTGGGGGTGCTATATCTGTATATTCACTTAAAATGTGATTCTATACACTGGTTTAACCTAAGACGCTGTGAATTTAGGAGTAAATTCACCTTTGAAAGTTAAGTAACATACATATTTGTTTGGCTGCTATGCAATCCCTTTCACTAGGTATGTTAACATTCTGCTTTTTCCTCTTTTTTCCCCATAGCACTAGTTTTTTACTCCACAAATGTGAAATAGATCTGTGTTTCAGTTGGTTATGTGCATGTGAGTACATTTACAATGAGCTTGAAAACACTGCTTTCAACAAACACTCTGTGATTGCAGGAGGTAGGTAGTTCAATTTTCAAAGGTTAATAACATGCTTGTTTGTTTCCCTGCTATGCTCTTGCTTTCACTCACAATGTAAAAACATGGATTTTACAAAATTCTCTGCCAATGCAGTACCTTCTTCAGTTTCAAAATATAAATTAAGGTTTTTGTAGTCTGCTATCTCTGTGTATTCACTTAAAGTCATCTGCTATACCCTGGTTACACCTAACATGCTGTGAGTTCAGGAGTAAATTCAACGTTCAAAGTTAAGTCACATACTTGTTTGTTTGGCTGCTATGCAATCACTTTCACTCATTATGCCAACATTCTGCTTTTTCCTGTTTTCCCATAGCACTAGTTTCTTTACTCCACAAATATTAATAAGATAGGTGTTGCATTTGGTTATTTGCATGTGTTTTCATTTACAAAATCCTTCAAAACACTGCTTTCAACAAACACTCTGTGATTGCAGGAGGTAGTTCAATTTTCAAAGGTTAATAACATGCTTGTTTGTTTCCCTGTTATGCTCTTGCTTTCACTCACAATGTAAAAACATGGATTTTACAAAATTCTCTGCCAATGCAGTACCTTCCTCAGTTTCAAAATGTAAATTAAGGTTTTTGGGGTCTGCTATATCTGTGTATTCACTTAAAATCATCTTCTGTACACTGGTTTACCCTAACAGGCTGAGAATTCAGCAGTAAATTCCCCTTTCAAAGTTAAGTAACATACTTGTTTGTTTGGCTGCTTTACCATCACTTTCACTGAGTATGCCAACATTTTGGATTTTACTGATGTTTAACCATAGCACTAGTTGTTTTACTCCACAAATGTGAATAAGATGTGTGTTTCATTTGGTGCTTTGCATGTGCTTTGATTTACAGTGCGCTTCAAATCACTGCTTTCACCAAAGACGCTGTAAATGCAGGAGGTAGTTCAATTTTCAAAGGTTAATAATATACTTGTTTGTTTCCCTGCTATGCTCTTGCTTTCACTCACAATGTAAAACCCCGGATTTATGAAATTTTTGCCAATGCAATAACTTCTTCACTTTTGAAATTTAAATTAGTGGTTTTTTTGGGGTGCTATATCTGTGAATTCACTTAAAGTCATCTGCTATACACTGGCTTAAACTAACATGCTGTGAATTCAGGAGCAAATTCACCTTTCAAAGTTATGTAACATACTTGTATGTTTGGCTGCTAAGCAATCACTTTTACTGAGTATGCTAACATTCTGCTTTTTCCTGATGTTCCCCCATAGCACTTTTTGTTTTACTCCACAAATGTGAATAAGATGTGTGTTTCATTTGGTGCTTTGCATGTGTTTTCAAACCATTGCTTTCACCAAACACGCTGTGAATGCATGAGGTAGTTCAATTTTTCAAATATTAATAATGTACTTGTTTGTTTCCCTGCTATGCTCTTCCTTTCACTCACAAGGTAAAAACCCACATTTTACAAAATTCTATGCCAATGCCATAACATCTTCACTTTTCATATGAAAGATTCGTGTTTTCTGGGGGTGCTATATCTGTGTATTCATTTAAAATCATTTTCTATACACTGGTTTAACCTAAGATTCTGTGAATTCAGGAGTAAATTCATCTTTGAAATTTAAGTAACATACTTGTTTGGCTGCTATGGAATCACTTTCACTGAATATGCTAACATTCTACTTTTTCCTGGTGTTTCCCCATAGCACAAGTTGTTTTACTCCACATATGTGAATAAGTTGTGAGTTTCATTTGATGCTTTGCATATGTTTACAAACCACTGCTTTCGCCAAACTCTCTGTGAAAGCAGGGGGTTGTTCATTGTTCAAAGGTTAATAGTATACTTGTTTGTTTCCCTGCTGTGCTCTTCCTTTCACTCACAATGTAAAAACCCGCATTTTATGAAATTCTATGCAAATGTATTAACTCTTTCACTTTTCTAATGTAAGATTAGTATTTTGGGGGGTGCTATATTTGTGTATTCACTTAAAATCATCTTCTATACACTGGTTTAACCTAACACGCTCTGTATTCAGGAGTAAATTCACCTTTCAAAGTTATGTAACGTACTTGGTTGTTTGGGTGCTATGCAATCACTTTCATTTAGTATGGCAACATTCCGCTTTTTCCTGATGTTTCCCCATAGCACTTGTTGCTTTACTCCACAAATGTGAATAAGATGTGTATTTCATTTGGTGCTTTGCATGTGTTTTCATTAACAGTGTGCTTCAAACCACTGCTTTCACCAAACACACAGTGAATGCAGGGGTAGTTCAATTTACAATGGTTAATAATATAGTTTATTCCCTGCTATGCTCTTGCTTTCACTCACAATGAAAACACCCGCATTTTACTAAAATCTATGCCAATGCAGTAACTTTTATTGTTTTCACATATAAGATTAGTTTGTCTTTTGGGGTGATATATCACTGTATTTACTTAAAATCATCTTCTATACACTGGTTTATCCTAACGCGCTGTGAATTCAGGAGTAAATTCACCTTAGAAAGTTAAGTAATATACTTGTTTGTTTGGCTGCTATGCAATCACTTTCACTCAGTATAGAAACATTCTCCTTTTTACTGAGATTTCCCCATAGCACTAGATTCTTTATTCCACAAATGTGAATTAGATCTGTGCCTCATTTGGTGCTTCCATGTGTTTTCATTTACAATGACCTTCAAATCTGTGCTTTCACCAAACAACCTGTGATTGCAGGAGGTAGTTCAATTTTCAAAGGTTAATAATACCCTTGTTTGTTTCCCTGCTATGCTCTTGCTTTCACTCACAATGTAAAAATCCGCATTTTACAAAATTCTATGCCAATGCAGTAACTTCTTCACTTTTCAAATGTAAGATTAGAGATTTTTGGGGAAGCTATATCTGTATATTCACTTAAAATCATCTTCTATACACTGGTTTAACCTAAGACACTGTGAATTTAGGAGTAAATTCACCTTAGAAATTTAAGTAACATACTTGTTTGTTTGGCTGCTATGCAATCACTTTCACTCAGTATGCCAACATTCTGCTTTTTCCACGTTTCCCCGTTGCAGTAGTTTTTTACTTAACAAATGTGAATAAGAACTGTGTTTCAGGGAGGCGGCTGTGGCTCAATCAGTGGGGCTCCCGTTTGCCATATGGGGGGCCCCGGGTTCGGTTCCCGGGGACTCCTGGTGGGGGCGGGCCCACACGCACGGCGTGGTTGGCTGACCCGGCGAGCATGAGCAGCAAGGGGGGGATAAATGAATAAATAAATAAAATCTTAAAAAAAAAAAACCTGTTTTTTATTTCGTGCTTTGCATCTGTTTTCATTTACAATGACCTTCAAACCACTGCTTTCACCAAATACACTGTGATTGCAGGAAATAGTTCTATTTTGAAAGTTTAATGAGATACTTCTTTGTTTCCCTGCTATGCTTTTGCTTTCACTCACAATGTGAAAACCCAGATTTTACAAAATTCTTGGCCAATGCAGTAATTTATTCACTTTTCAACGGTAAGATTATGGTTTTTTGTGGTATTATATCTGTGTATTCACTTAAAATCATCTTCTCTACACTGGTTTAACTTAAGACACTGTGAATTCAGGAGTAAATTCACGTTTGAAAGTTAAGTAACATACTTGTTTGTTTTGCAGCTATGCAATCAATTTCACTCAGTATGCCATCATTCTGCTTTTTCCTAATGTTTCCCCATAGAAATAGTTTCTTTCCTCCACAAATGTGAATAAGATCTGTGTTTCATTTGGTTATTTCCATGTCTTTTCATTTACAATGACCTTCAAACCACTGCTTTCACCAAACACACTGTGAATGCAAGATGTAGTTCATATTTCAAAGATTAATAATATCCTTGTTTGTTTCCCTGCTATGCTCTTGCTTTCACTCACAATGTAAAAACACACATTTTATGAAATTCTATGCCAATGCAATAACTTCTTCACGTTTCAAATGTAAGATTAGATTTTTTTTGGGGTACTATATCTGTGTATTCACTTAAAATCATCTTCTATAAACTGGTTTAACCTAACACGCTGCGAATTCAGGAGTAAATTCATCTTTGAAAGTTAAGTATCATTCTTGTTTGTTTGGATGCAATGCAATCAGTTTCACTGAGTATGCCAACATTTTGCTTTTTCCTGATGTTTCCCCATAGCACTAATTGTTTTACTGCACAAATGTGAATAAGATGTGTATTTCATTTGGTGCTTTGCTCGTGTTTTCATTTACAATGACCTTCAAACCACTGCTTTCACAAAACATGCTGTAATTGCAGAAGTTAGTTCATTTTTCAAAAGTTAATAAGATACTTGTTTGTATCCCTGCTATGCTCTTGCTTTCACTCACAATGTAAAAACATGGATTTTACAAAATTCTCTGCCAATGCAGTACCTTCTTCAGTTTCAAAATGTAAATTAAGGTTTTTGGGGTCTGCTATATCTGTGTATTCACTTAAAGTCATCTGCTATACCCTGGTTACACCTAACATGCTGTGAATTCAGGAGTAAATTCAACGTTCAAAGTTAAGTAACATACTTCTTTGTTTGGCTGCTATGCAATCACTTTCACTCATTATGCCATCATTCTGCTTTTTCCTCATGTTTCCCCTTAGCACTAGGTTCTTTACTCCACAAATGTTAAAAAGATCTGTGTTTCAGTTGGTTATCTGCATGTCTATTCATTTACAATGAACTTCAAATTACTTCTTATACCAAACACACTGTAAATGAAGGAAGTAGTTGAATTTTCAAAGGTTAATAATATACTTGTTTGTTTCCCTGCTATTGTCTTGCTTTCACTCACAAAGTAAGAACCCGGGTTTTATGAAATTCTATGTCAATGCAATAACTTCTTCACTTTTGAAATGTAAGATTTGTGTTTTTGGGTGTGTTATATCTGTGTATTCACTTAAAATCAACTTCTGTACACTGGTTTAACCTAACAGGCTGAGAATTCAGCAGCAAATTCCCCTTTCAAAGTTAAGTAACACATTTGTTTGTTTGGCTGCTTTGTTATCACTTTCACTGAGTATGCCAACATTTTGGATTTTCCTGATGTTTAACCATAGCACTAGTTGTTTTATTCCACAAATGTGACTAAGATGTGTGTTTCATTTGGTGCTTTGCATGTGCTTTCATTTACAGTGCACTCAAATCACTGCTTTCACCAAACACGCTGTAAATGCAGGAGGTAGTTCAATTTTCAAAGGTTAATAATATACTTGTTTGTTTCCCTGTTATGCTCTTGCTTTCACTCACAATGTCAAAAACCCACATTTTACTAAATTCTATGCCAATGCAGTAACCTCTTCACTTTTCAAATTTAAGATTAGTGTTTCTTGGGGTGCTATATCTGTGAATTCACTTAAAATCATCTTCTATACACTGGTTTAACCTAAGATTCTGTGAATTCACGAGTAAATTCATCTTTGAAAGTTAAGTAACATACTTGTTTTTATGGCTGCTATTCAATCACTTTCCTGAGTATGCCAACATTCTACTTTTTCCTGATGTTTGCCCATAGCACCATTTGTTTTACTCCACACATGTGAATAAGATATGTGTTTCATTTGGAGATTTGCATGTGATTTCATTTACAGTGGCCTTCAAACCACTGCTTTCACCAAACACGCTGTGAATGCACGAGATTGTTCAATTTTCAAAGGTTAGTAATATTCGTGTTTGATTCCCTAGTATGCTCTTGCTTTCACTCACAATGTAAAAACACGGATTTTATGAAATTATATGCCAATGCAGTACCTTCTTCAGTTTTGAAATGTAAGTTGGTGTTTTGGGATTGTGCTATATCTGTGTATTCACTTAAAATCATCTTATTTACA
>JAKSZT010020056.1:1052188-1091990 GCA_026826555.1 Tolypeutes matacus | reverse complement strand
TTCATTAATTTTTTCATATATATGTTCATTAAAATCATCATTAGCTTGTTCTGCTACAGTTTTAGCAAAAGCAGTATTCATTTTAATATCTTCATTTTCATCTGAAGGTAATAGTTCAAGAGCAACCGAAACAAGACTATACAAACACCATTCATGTGTGGGAATTATTTTTCCCCCTTGAGAAATTATTTTTAAAGCTTTCATTACTAACTTCCATTGTTTCAGCTTTAAAATATTCTGCCCTTGTGGCTGAAGCCAATAATAATGTTTCCGTACAAGAGAAAAGAATTCTAGTAACTCTAGGATCGACACAGATACCCCTCTATACTTTAACAGGGTCTTCAAATCTAGGGAATATTCCTCTAACCGAGTCGACTGATTACCCATTACCCTGATGATCAAGATTATTCAACTCACCAACAGAATGCGAGGACCGTCTGACCCAGCTGTCTTTGTTTCCACAACATTTATCCAGAGAAAAGACAAGTCATGCCCCACATTGGGAGCCATCTCTTGTAACTCATCATGGAGGTAGATAGTGCTGGGAATGATCCAAAGAACGTTTGGGATCAAGGGACCTCACTCCATGTGAATGTAGGCAAGTTTATTTAGGCTGAAACTGTTTATTATACTACAAAGCTCATAACAAAATAGGACGTTCTTCAATAGTTTCTCAGCTTGTTTCGTAAGAGCGCTGCCTGTTTCTGTGTTCCCAGACAATCTTCCTTGGGTATTCAGACAATAACATCTTAGTGGTGTGTTCATTCCACTCTGCCTCCTCCCACTGATGTCTGCAGTATGCAGTGCTCTTGGAGATATTTAATAATGTTTCTATGCCAGCAAGCATGCTTTTTAAATTCTTAACCCTTTGTTCTCTGGCTCTCAGCATCTTATCCAACAAAGAATTAAGAGGCTTTCTGTGTGGTTGAAAACTTTCCCACATGTATTACATTTCTATGTTTGTTCCCCCATATGGCTTTTAAAATGAGGAGTAAAAAAATGAATATCAATTTGAGACTACATTCAGGTCACACATATGGATTCTCTCTAGTTTGAATTTTCTCATATTCCATGAAGTTTTGTCTCAGATGGAAGCATTCCCATGTTCATTACAATGCTAGCTAATGTATGAAATTTCATATTCAATGAGATTTAATGCATGGCTGAAGGAATTACAATATTCCTTACATACACAGGGTTTTACTCCTGCATCTTTCTCAACGTGACACTAGCTTTCCCAAATTCATGAAATCCCAAATTGTTTCTCTGAAATATTATTTCCCTGGTATCTCCTGAGGTTGAATTTCCAAGAAAACTTCACACCCTTTACACTTAAAGAGGAGACTACCATGTGGGGCAAAATGGGAAAAGTCATTGTCTTCATTTTTTTTTCCTTACATAGATTCCCTTCATGCTTAAGCAACCATGATGCAAATTACTTAAAAGTGAAGTTACATTCATAGAAGTGTTATTTTGAGGAAACAATCTTTGTGGTCAGAGAACATATTTTCCCAACTTTCTTACATTCTCTGCCTTCATCTTAGGATTCTACTGTTGTGGAAGTGGATATAGGTTCACTCACAAAACATTTGTTATGTGGTTCTTTCTGCTTTTTAATGTCCTATGCTTCTTCATAGTTTGTGGGATGCAACAAAAGCAGTGCTTAGACGAAATTTATAGCATTGAATGCATTCATTTGAAAATAGCAATGATCCAATATCAATCATCTAAGCATCCAATTTGGGAAGTGAAACAATATCTCCTTTTAATTAGTTCTATCATTCATGGCTCTTTTCGCTTCAAATGCGCGTCCACATCCAATTTGGTGACTTCATAACAAGGAAAAGGGGAAGTGATACAGCACTTGATTTATGATGGGACAAAACAACACCCAATAAATCAACCCTGGATCTTTCAGTCTTCTGAAGGATAAGAAAGGTGCAGCTTCCCAAGATGCACGAGTAAGTTGGCCCCAGAACAAAGGCCAAAATGAAACCCAGGAAATCCTGAACACTTTGTTTAAAACTGACTATTTTTGTTCAATTTTTTAAATTCTATTTATTTGGGTGAGGTGCAGTATTTTATATTCTTTAAAGTTTACCGTGGAAATTGTACCACTTTTGCTTGCTTTACAAACCTGCACTTATTATTTGTTATTGAGTTGCCAAATAATGTATTTTAAAATAATTTATATCCTGTCAGCCAAAGGCGTGTTGATGGAAAATACCAGAACTCTCTTGGTCCTTATAAAGGCTATTTATTTCAGGTAGAAGCTCACAGTTGACAAGATATAAAGCATAAGTTTCTTCTTTCACCAAATTCTGTTAGCCGGTCTTGGAGCAAGACATTTGCCGAACTTTGCCAGGGTCCAAGCTTCTTGGGTTCCTTTCTTCCCAGGGCTGCATTTCTCTCTGGGCTAAGCTCCTCAATGTCCTCCACAAGGTCAGGTGTAGACTATGAGGCTCTCCAAGCTTTGCCTCTCTACACAAGGCCAGCTCTGAACTGTCAGGTGAATGGCTTTTCTCTTTCCCCAGAGCCTTCTGTCCTTGCACACCAGAACTCGAACATCAAAAACTACTCCAACTCTGTGCTTTGCCATGTCTTTTTATGTTTGAGACCCCAACCACCAAGGGGAGGGGCAAAACACTCTACCGACTGTGGCCCAGTCAATGCCGTTATCATAACTTAATCATGCCCAGATTAACAGACAAGTTTACAAACATAATCAAATATCTATTTTTGGAATTCATAATGACATCAAACTGCTACATATCCATTTACAGATCTTCTGCTATATATTATTTTATGGTGAATTTTAGCACTTTATTGATATCCTAGGCCACGGATATCATTATTACTTTATCCATTAAATAGTCATTTAGATATATGAATTTCATTAACATTATGAATATCATTTAGATATATGAATTTCATTCTTCAATCCATCCTGAACCTTGGACTTTCCAAGACTATTTTCTTTCTGCCTGAAGAATATTCTTTCACATTACTTTTAAAGTGAGTTACTGCTAGGAAACAGTATTAGTTTTTACTCATCTGTAAAATATTTATTTCAATTATTCCTGAAGGATTGAGATGAATTAAATCTCCGGCCCTCCACAATCTCCACTGCTTTTGAGAGAACCCTTAGGGTCAAATTTCTCCATTTGTTGTAAATGCATTCAGTTCTTTGAAGAATAAATTAGGGGCTTTCAGTTTTACAGCCTGCTTCCTGCTCTCCCCCCCACCAAACAGGCAAAATCTGTGCACGCTGGCTCTGGGAATGGGAATATTGGCACACCTCTCTGAGTTACACACCTGATTTTTGAGCAAAGATTTGGTGGAGAAAGCACAGTATATTGAGTTCTTCTTGGGAACATACTAGGAACCAGTGAAATGGTGGTCAGCACCCCATTTTTATCAATGATGGCCTCACTGAAAGTACAGCCACTGCTTCATGATTTCCCATTTCTCCCAGCCTTATGAGACCCCTCCTGATCCCTGTGCACTGGGTTAATGGCCTCGATTGAGTCTTGCACGGACCCTGGAAAACTATGTTCTCACTAACCGATTGCTCTATGTGTAAGCCTTTTGTATGTAGGACATTTTGGTTAGATTCAGATAAGTGAGGTTTTAATTAGGTCATTATTGTTAGATTCCCCTGGTGTAGTCAAGGGCCTCTAATTAGATTTCAAGCACCAGGATGAACACCAATCATTCTGCTGAAGTGCTACATACATGGGGCACACCAAGAAAGAGTGCTGCCATGTTTACCCTGTCATGTGGAAGATGGCTCCAAGATCTCCTACAGCTGTGAAGAAACAGAGAAACCCTGAGTGGCTGAGGGAGAGGTCAGAGGCTGGAGTCATGGAGCAGCTTGAAGCTGAAGATATCCAGGCCAGAGGAGAAGGGAAAGGTGTGATCAATTATGTCCAATGGCCCAATGTTGAACTCAGGGAGAAAGTGGGTTTGGAGGAGATGTTACAGAAAGACAGGCATGCTCAACATTTTCCCTTGGCAGAAGTCTAGCAGCAGTGGACCCTTGTGAAGCCAGGATTTTTGGTAATGCTTTGGTTTGGACATTTTCACAGCCTCAGAACTGTAAGCTTTAAACTTAATAAATTCTAATAAAAGCCAACCTATTTTTGGTATTTTGCATTGGCAGCACTTTGCAAACTCAAACAGCTAGGCATATAAGTTTGGAGAGCTGAGCTGTTCCCAAATGGCAGTGTGATACCGCTGACCAGTGAATTCATGTGTAAACTGTGGATGCCTCCAGACTAGGCAGAAATGAATAAAGTTTAGACAGGGGAAAGTGCTCTTGGTCAGCACGGCCTGGAAGACAAGGAGTCATGCAAGGGAGTCACAAGGTTTGGGGACTCGTATAAAGTCACAGATGCCCCAGTATGATGTACTTGCCTCAGACAGGTGGTGGCCAGGTGTGCAGGGTGAGATAAAAGAATGGGACCTGGGGTCTGGTGCACAGAGGAATCTGGGCACAGAGAGTAAACTACCTGCTCCTCCTCCTTTTGCCATTTCCTCATTCCCTTGGCCTCCAGCATTGACCCTCTGAGGAGGCTGCTCTTTCTGTACCCCTCCTGGTTCTCAGGCACAGACTCTTGTCTCCTCCTTCTAGCTCTACATTCATCTTCTCCAATCTTGGGGCAGCTAAAGAAAGAGCAATGCCAAGAATAAACCTGTTGGTGACAGAAAGAAAATGTCAAAATTCCCATTACAGCACTGGCAACAGCAATAATATCACCAGTATGAGCAACATAATTCCTGTGACTCTAATGAATAGTACAGAAATGCCAGAAAGTTCTGGGACCTAGGGCTGACCTGAATAGAAAGGCGGTTATGAGAGAGAGCAATGTTTGCAGAAAAACTCAGAGGGTGCTGATACCAGATATTTCTCAGAATAATTAAATATTAATTTTCAACAGACTTTTAATAGTGTTGAAATGATGCAGACTTCCTCAATCCCAGAAGAGAACAGAGGGGTTGGATGGGAAGAAGCTGATGAACAACTGAAGAAGCTGGAATGTAACATGTGTTCACCACAGTTCCCCCCAATCTAGAGAGGAAATGTCCTTTTTTGGAACCAAACTCTCAGAACTCCAGTGAAAACCATTATCCTAGGCTCTGGGCCCACAAAGCATGATAGGGAGAAAGCCCTGCTCAGCAATCAGAGCCTCAGTTAGTGATGTGAGTCACTCTGACCGGTCTTCACTGGGGAGTAAGCAGCAGGAAATCTCTCTTCTCTTGTGGTGCTAACAGCCCTCTAACCAGACACGTGTAGAGAGCAGTGTTGCCTTCACATGGTCGCGTCCATGCTCCTCGTGATCCGTGTTCATTCTTGGTGAGGGTGACCTCCACCCATCCAGGCAACATTGGAGGGTACCCAGGGGAGATAATAGGTTTCCTTTATGTGCGACTGTTTTTGCAAAGGGTGAGGGTAAGTGCCTCCCAGTAATTTTGCAGATATAAATCAATATTTTCAAATCAACCACTCTGTATGATTTCACTGTGTATAATTTTCATAATTTCCTTTAACTTAAAACCAAATTATCCATTCAAATATTATAAAAATAATTTCTGTCTGTTATGGCAAACAGTAAAATTCCTTCTCTGGCCTCAACCGCCATTCCTCCTTCCTCAGAATTATCTCCATTCACTGATTCTTTAGGGTACACATTTCTGTTTGTAAATTCTCTAGTTTCATCCGTCCCACAACCTATCACATATGAGAAAAACATTGGAGTACAACTTAAAATTATAAATAAATTCTCTAACTTCTTAAAATACTTGAGATTAGAAGTATATCATCTTATTATGAAAGGATCATTTCTCATTTAAAATAATGAGGAAAGTTGGAGTTAAGTAGAAAGCAGGCCACTGTAATCCAGTGGCTGTTAAACTTGAATCTACGTCAGAATCAGGTGAAGAAACTGAAAAAATATATATGGTTGGCATGCCTTAAAGAAAATGCTACAGGAGAAAGGCAATATGGCATTTGTTTAGGAGGATACTCACTGACTAGCTCTCTGGGGATGGCCAATTGTGGGTGGGGACCTACCCAAGGGTCTGGGCTATGGGCACACAGAGTGAGAAAAATGGGTCACCTAGTCACGGGCGGATTGACAGTGTTGAGTGATCAGTAGAGATTCTTGAGTTCTGAGGCTGCCTGTGGTTGTTAACACAGATGGCTGAGCCCCACCCACAGGGAAAATGGCTGGTTTGAACCATGAATCCTGCAACCATGACTCATGCTCCCTTTTGGAGGCAGCATACTGTGAGGGAGGGAGGGCTCTGACAGAAGGTGTAGAGGCGTTTAACGTCATGGATTTGACTGCCTGGACCCCTCATAGCGTTGGGGATCAGATAAAACAGCTTGAAACAGCACCAGGCTATGGGCAGAGGGGAATCTGCTGAGGAAACCTGATTTACCCAGCAGCCCAATGTCACTGAGGCCTGGCCCTAAAGGGGCCAGAGTCAACCAATTTTATTGCTCTGCCCTGAAAAGCATCATAGCTACACTCCCCCACAGAGGCCAGGATGTGGGAAGGGCTTGATTAGTTTCCACGAGCCTATTTATGGTCCCATCGGTGAAGGGGGTGATCTAGCAGAGGACATCTTTTGGGACCCTTATATCGCAAAAAAAATAAATAAATAAAAAGAAGAAGACAATCACTTTAAACAATGAATTTCTATCCTTAATTTAGTGTAATACTGAAAATCTGCCTCAAAACCTTCAGATAGAACCCAGAAGGGAAATTGATAACACAAACAGGCTGAGAGGATCTGCAAGGACCCTAGAAGGAACAATTCCTCATTAGCTTGGTTTAACTGCTTGCTGGTGTGGTTGTTTGGTTTTTCTCTGTTTGTTTGTTGTCTCTTGCTTTTCTTTCCTCTTTCCTCCCCCCTTTCTGTATTCCTTCATTTAAAAAAAAATTAGGTGCTGCTACCTTACCACTTCTTTGATGTTCTTCTTCTTCAGTAATTTCCAATTCTTTGTCTATATTGATATAGTATCCCAAGCTATCTCTAATCCTTCCTTCATCTCACTGCCTTCTGCTTTCTGTTGTGGTGCTTAGACACCATGCTTTTTCATTAGCCCACAAATTAAGGGTGCCAATTTCTATTCTATTTTGTTTACTTCTTATTTTCATAATATGAACTTTTTCTTTTAAACCCTTTCTTTACTCTTTCTCTCCCTCCTCATCATTATAGCCTTCTAAACATTATATATATATATTCCTCTATTAAGTTCCCCAGGCCAATGTAGGTACACCACTTTTTTTCCTATTACTGTACACTGCCTACCCAGTTAAATATTCATTTCACTAAGTCTATTTGGCCCCTCTTCTAACTTTTATCAATATTACTATTATCCTTCTTCTTTTCTCACATCTTTCAATCCCTCTGGCACGAATTTTTTCCTTCAAGGTAACATAGAAAGAAGCAAGGAAACAAAATAAGAAGAAAAGGTGTCAAAGAGAAAACACACACACAGAACCACCAACTAAATAAAACTTGAGAGGTGTGAGAGAAGCAAATCAACTGAATAAACCCAGGAAGATAAAATGATGACCAGAAGGCAACAAAAAATTACAAACCACACTGAGAAACCTGAAGACATGGGCCACTCCAAGGAACAAACTAAACACCAGGAATATATGCAGAACACTGAACAACTAATCAAGGATTCACAAACAAATATCATGAAACAAATTAATGAGGTGAAGGAAGACATTAAGAATATAAAGAAGACACTGGGAGAACATACGGAAGAAATTGGAAACATACAGAAAAAGATAACAGATATGATGGTGATCAATAGCACAATTCAAGAAATCAAAAGGATGCTGGATTCACATAACAAGAGATTTGAACAGGCAGAAGAAAGAATTAGTGATTTGGAAGACAATACAGCTGAAATCAAACATAAAGTAAAACAGAGAGGCAAAAAACATAAAAAGTCCAACAGGGACTCAGGGATTTTAACTGACAACACAAAAAACACAAACACATTCATTATAGGCATCCCAGAAGGAGAAGAGAAGGGAAAGGGAACAGAAGGCGTGTTGAAGGAAATAATGGCTGAAAATTTCCCAACCCTATTGAGAGAGATGGATGTGCAGATCCAGGAAGCAAAGAGCCCCCAAAAAAGTGTAAATCCCAACAGGTCAACTCCAAGACATATACTTGTCAAAATATCCAATGCTCAAGATAGAGAAAATATTCAAGGCAGCAAGAGAAAAGAGAACCATCATATACAAGGGATGCACAATAACATTAAGTGCTGATTTCTCATCTGATTCCATGGAGAGAAGAAGACAGTTGTATGACATAGTCAAAGTACTAAAAGAAAAATCTTCCAGCCATGAATTCTGTACCCAGCAAAACTGACATTCAAAAATGATGGAGAGTTCAAAATATTCACAGATAAACAGAAATTAAGAGAGTATGTCAATAAGAAACTGTCACTTCAAGAAATACTAAAGGAAGTTCTACAAGGTGAAAGGACAAATCAAGAGTTAGGAGAGTTTAAAAAGAACTAAAATAAATAAAAACAGAAATAAAACAACATATGACATACATTAATCCAAAGAAAATATGGCTGAAGTAAGAAATTCATTGCGAGTAATAACACTGAATGTTAATGGATTAAATTCACCACTCAAGAGACACAGATGGGCAGAATAGATAAAGAAATATGATCCATCATATTCTTTCTAGGAGAAACCCACCTTCAACCCAGGGATTCAAGGATCCTGAAAGTAAATGCTGGAAAACGATTTTACAAGCTAACAATAGCCAGAAAAATGTAGGAGTAGCTATTCTAATATCAGACAGAATAGACTTTAAATGCAAAACTATTGTGAGACAAAGATGGACACTATATGTGAGTAAATGGGGTAAGCTCCGATGAAGAGAGAAAAATTGTAAACATTTACACACCTAATTGAGTTCCCTCAAATTTCATGAGGCAAACTCTGGAAAAGCTAAGTGGAGAAATAAAAGCCTCTACAATTATAACAGGGGAGTTTAATACACCATTATCATCATTAGACAGAAAATCTAGACAGAGAATCAACAAGAATCAACGACTCTCAACAATACATTAGAGGACATGGACTTAATAGAAATATACAGAACAATATATATATATATATCCCAATACATCAGGATTTACATTCTTCTCGATTGCACATGGATCATACACCAAGATATACCACATGCTAGGCCACAGAAACACTCTAAATGAATTCAGAAAGATTGAGATTATACAAAGTAATTACTTTGATGACAATAGCATTAAATTGGAAATCGCTAAGGGCCAGAAAAACAGGTTAGGCACAAGGATATGGAAGTTAAACAACACACTCTTAGACAAACAGTGGGTCAAGGAGGAAATCACAATAGAAATCAGTAACTATCTTGAAACTAATGAATATGACAACACAACCTATAAAAACCTATGAGATGTAGCCAAAGCTGTCCTGAGAGGGAAGTTCATAGCCATAAATACTTATATTAAAAAAGAAGAAAGAGCTAAAATTGAAGAGCTAATTTCATGTTTGGAGGAATTGGAAAAACAACAACAAACTAAACTAAAAAGAAGCAGAAAAAAGGAAATAACAAGGATTAGAGCTGAACTAAATGAAATAGAGGATAAGAAAGCACTAGAAAATATAAACAATACCAAGAGCTCTTTCTTTGAGAATATCAATAAAATTGACAAACCCTTAGCTAGACTAATAAAGAAAAATAGAGAACAGATGCAAATATACTAAATAAGATATGAGCAAGAGGATATCACTACTGACTCCATGGAAATAAAGAGCATCATAAGAGGATACTTTGAAAAATTATATGCCAACAAGAATGAAAATTTAGAGGAAATGGACAAGTTTTTAGAAACTCACGAACATCCTACATTGATGAAAGAAGAAATTGATGAACTCAACATTCCAACTACGGTAAAGAGGAAGACTCACTCATCAAAAAACTCCCAATTGAGAAGGGCCCAGGACCAGATGGCTTCACAGCTGATTTCTACAAAACATCCTAGAAAGAGCTAACAGCCATTCTACTTAAGATAATCCAAAGAATAGAAATAGAAGGAATATTGCCTAGCTCATTCTACAATGCCAACATTACCCTAATACCAAAAGCAAAGATACCACTAGAAAGGAAAATTACAGAACAATTACTTTAATGATCCTTGATGCTAAAATCCTTAACAAAATACTTGCTAATTGCATTCAACATCATATTAAAATGATTATACACCATGACCAAGTGGATTTCATCCCAGGTATGCCAGGATGGTTCAATATAAAAAATCAAGCAATATAATACACCATATAAACAAACTGAAAGAAAAACACCACATGATCCTCTCTATAGATGCAGAAAAAGCATTTGACAAAATACAGCGCTCTTTCCTGATAAAAAAAAAAAAAAAAAAACTGCAACAGATACGAATAGAAGGAAATATTCTGAATATGATAAAGGGTATATATGAAAATCCAAAGCTAACTCATCTTCAATGGTGAAATACTAAAAGCCTTCCCTATGACGTCAGGAACAAGACAAGGATGTCCATTATCACCACTCTTATTTAACATAGCCTTAGAAGTACTTGTTCTAGCACTGAGTCAAGGAAAGGACATAAAAGGCATCCAGATTGGAAAAGAAGAATGAAAATTTTCATTATTTGCAGATGACACGATCCTATACATAGAAAGCCTAAAGAAAGCTACAACAAAGCTTCTGGAACTTATAAATGAGTTCAGTAATGTTGCAAGCTATAAGATCAATGCTCAAAAATCAGTAGCATTTCTGTACACGAATAATGAGCAATCAGAGGAGGAACTCAAGAAAAAAATGCCATTTAAAATACTAACTGAAAGAATCAAATACTTAGGAATAAATTTAACTAAAGATATAAAGGACGTATATAGAGAAAACTACACAACACTGTTAAAGGAAATCAAAGAAGACTTAAATAAAGGGAAAAATATTCCCTGTTCATATATTGGAAGACTAAACATCATCAAGATGTCTATCCTACTCAAACTACTCCACAGATTTAATGCAATCCCAATAAAAAATCAACACTATATTTTTTAAGGAACTGGAAAAACTAATACAAATATATTTGGAAAGAAAAGAGGCCCCAAATTGCCAAAGACATATTGAAAACGATAAATGGAGTTGTAGGAATCACATTACCAGACTTTAAAACATATTACAAAGCTACAGTGACCAAAACTGCATGGTATTGGCACAAGGATAGACCTACTGACCAATGGAATTGAATTGAGAGTTATGATACAGATCCTCACATATACAGTCATCTGATATTCCACAAGATTACCAAGGCCACTCAGTTGGGAGAGAATGACCTCTTTAACAAGTGGTGCTTGGAAAACTGGATATCCATATCCAAAAGAATGAGAGAAGAATTCCATCTCACACCTTATATACAAATCAACTCAATATGGATCAAAGATCTAAATATACGAGCCCAAACCATAAAGACCTTAGAAGATAATGTAGGAAAGCATCTACAGGACCTTGTAATAGGAAATGTTTTCATGAACTTCATAGCCAAAGCACGAGCAGCAAGAGAAAAAATAGATAAATGGGATCTCCTCAAAATTAAAAATTTCTGCACCTCAAAGGATGTTATTAAGGAAATAAAAAGGCAGCCTACCCAATGGTAGAAAATATTTGGCAACAATATATCTGATAAGAGCCCAATATCCTGCATATATAAAGAAATCCTACACCTTGAAAATAAAAAGACAAACAACCCATTTTATAAATGAGCAAGTTATCTGAAAGACACTTATCCAAGGAAGAAATAAAAGGGCTAAAAAGCACATGAAAAATGCTCCACATCACTTGCTATCAGGGAAGTGCAAATCAAAATTACACAGAGATGATTTACACTCATCAGAATGGCAGCTATTAAAAAAACAGCAGACTCTAAGTGTTGAAGAGGATGTGGAGGAATAGGAACCCTCAATCCCAGCTGGTGGGATTGTGGAATGGTCCAGCCACTATGGAGGACAGATTGGTGGTTCCTCAGGAAAATAAAATAGTTCTTCCATATGATCTAGCAATTCCACTGCTGGGTAAATGCCCAGAAGAACTGAAAGCAAAGGCACTAACAGACACATGTACACCAATGTTTATACTGGCATTGTTCACCATTTCCAAAAGTTGGAAACCGCGCTGGTGCCCATTAACAGATGACTGGAAAAGCAAAACGTGGTTCATACATACAATGGAATATTACTCAGCTGTAAGAAGGAAAAAAGTGCTAACACACGGAATTAAGTGGATGAATCTTGAAGACCTTATATTGAGTGAAGCAAGCCAGGCATTGATGGATGAACAGTATATGACCTCACTGATTTGAACTGAGGAAAGTGAGCAGTCTCTGAGAACCATTGTCTGAAAGATAGGTTAACAAGGGAGAGAAAGGGAAGAGTAGGCTGTGAGCCATCACCCATATGGACATAATCTATGGCAAAGGGATAGTGTATAGTTGCATATTGAAAGATAGGACAGATTGGTACAGACATTCCTGGGTTTGGTGGCACAAGGTTGACAGGTGTTTAGATTAGGAATTGCAGGTTGCAATACCCAGGGTATGTAACTATGAATCTTGTCATTCCTTGAGTCAAGATAGAAGAGTGTCATAAGACCCAGGGCGATTTGGAGGAAGGAATAGTTAAGATCAATTGGGGTATTTAGTGGTCATGGGAAGGGTTTTTCATTACCTTACATTAATGGACACAGGACATGGTAAATATCATCAAAAATTATTAAACTGTACTGTCTAAATTGTAAACTATTCTGTAAACCATTGACAATGTTTAGTTGCTATACTTTACTATCTGTATAAGAGTTATAACAATGCTAACATCCATTTTTTTAAACGGACTTAATATGGGGTTGGGAGGTGGGAGGGAGGTGGGGTATGTGGCAGTCTCTAGTATTCAGTATGTGACTTTGCTGTGACCTAAAACTTCTTTGAAAATTTAATGAAGATTTGGAATACACTGGGGAATGAAACGGGGAAGGAGTCACGGTACACTAGACATCCATTAATACAGTGATAAAAAGAAAAAAGAATAATTATTTTAAAAAGGATTTTTTCTCATTCTTTGAAAGTTCCAATGCTCTAATTATATTTTAATTTTGGTTAACTTTTTTTCTTCTGAATTTCCTTGCATTTGTCCTTTGCATTAAAGCTTATCATTATTTTTTTCATTCTATTAATAGTATTTGGTTTTTATATGGGCTCCATATACAAGGAAGGTTTAAATCACAGAAGGTTTACAATGGGGGCTGCAGGGGATCATTCATTGGTGGGGGGTGTCTGGGTTGGGGGATTCATGGGAGTAAGTTCATCTGAATATACATTAATGTTATATGAAATTATTTAAATGATCAAGGGATGTGGCATGGTCATGGTGGGTAGACAATCACTCAATAAATGAGGGGATCTGAATTCCCAGCCTGGAGAGCTCTGCCACATTCTCCAAGGGTGCAGCAACAGTCCCCTGAGTCCAAGAGCAGTGTCTGGCAAAAGTAGATGGCCCACTCATGGGTTCTTTTTATTGATGACTAGCCTTATGAATCTTGGCTCTTGTAATTGAAACTTAGCCTACTGTTAAGGGGTGACTAAGGGTTGTCACCTGAGAGCCTCCTTGTTGCTCAAAAATGGCCTCTATAAGCCAAACTCAGGATATGAATGCATTTCCTTCCCCCCAATGTGGGACATGACTCCCGGGGATGAAGCTCCCTGGCAATGAGAGATTAATACCAAGTGCCAACTGGCAACATGATTGGAAAAAGTCTTTGAATAAAGGGGGAAAAGGTAAAGAGAAATGATTTCATGTCACTAAGAGACTTCAAAGAGAGTAAGGAGGTCATCCCAGAGGTAATGCTTACACACACCTCAGTAGGACATCATAGAACACGAAAGTGGATATCACCCCACCCAGAGGGTCTACTGAGGGCTCTGGAGACACACAGGTTCTATATAATTGGGGATAGCCACAGAGATTGATGCCTTATTAGTGGGCTCTACTTTGGAATCTGTCCTCCTGAGAGTGACAGAGTTGGACTCAAATAAGTCCTGCCTGCACATGGCCCATCAGTCCCTTCTATTCAAACTTATATGTGATGCTGGAATTTTTATGTGTACTTCCAGACACTGGAGCCTCTGGCCTACCTATGTGCTGTTGTGCATGGAATCTCGGTGGAGCTACAACTCCTACCCAACAGCTCAATGGACTCTTCCAAGTCACCTGGCGAGGAGAAAATTATGGGCAACGATCATCTCAGGGAATGGAGAGGGCCTGCAATTGCAGGCAGGAAAATCCCATCCACTGTATCCATGGGATGTAAGCCCTCTCTCACTTGGAGGTGGAGTGGACATCACCATCCCATTTCCCTCAGGATTGGGGAAGTGCTATGGACCAGAGTGGACTTAATGGTATTCTGTTGTAGACACATTGTGAATCAAGCAATGGAAGAAATTATAACATTTAGTTGGAGCCGGTGGCCCCTGGACACTTTTGGGGCAAGAAGGTGAAGGGCAGTAGAAATACAGGGTTTTTTTTGGGACTTGGGACTTGTCTTGAGTAGAATAGTAGTGATGGATGTAGGCCACTTTACATCAGCATATACCATGCAGAACTGTGTGGGAGAGAGTGTGGTCTACAATGTGAACTGTGGTCTATGCTTGGTGGCAAGGCCCCAGGATGAGTATATATGTTGCAGGTGATGTGCCACACTGATGAAGGATGTTTGTGTGGGATGTTGTGTGAGGTGTGGGAGGTTGGGAACAAGGGAAACACTGTAATTTCTGTGTAATATTTGGTAATCTAAGCACCATTAAAAAAAATATATATGTATAGAAATAACATTTATTTAATCTAATGCAAATATATGCATATTTATTTATATATAATTTTACAAATATTAGTATGTATTGTGAAAATTTTGATTTTTACCCACAATAAAAAAAGAAAAGAAAAGAAAGAAAATGTTACATTAATGGCAGCATTATTTTTAAAATGTAATTTTTTAAATGCTTACCCAGAATGTAATGGATTGAAGAATCAGTGAAAACAACCAGGAAAATTTGAAATTTTTGGAAAGCACACCTTTACATAAACTAATAGAAATCTTGAGTTCTGATGAATGAATCAGTGGTAACAAATTGAACATACATGAGTGGAAGAAGGTGTGTGAGGAGCAGATCTCAGACAAACTGCAAGTATACTTTTCCTAGAGGAGAAATACATCCTTAACTGCACAGTCACAGCAGCTTCCTTAAAAGATTGGCAACAAGTTGCACAGAGTGTAGGTGCAGATTCTTTGGACATTCACATTCATTTCATTCAAAGGGTTTCTATCCAGTATGAATGTTGTAATGTTTAATGAGATACTGCCTCTGGCTGAAGGGTATTCCATATTCCTTACATATATAGGGTTTCCACCCACTATGAATTATCTCATGGTCAGTGAGATTTGATTTGCTACTGAAGGCTTTCCTACATTCCTTACATATACAGGGTTTCCCTCCAGTTTGTCTTCTCTGGTGTGTAATGAGGCTTGATTTCTGAATGAAAGCTTTCCCACGTCCATCACATTCCTAGGCTTTCTCTCCAGTATGTATTTTCAGATGGTTAATGAGGTTTTCCTCGTGGTTGATGGCTTTTCCACATTTATTGCATTTATAGGTTGTATCTACAGAATGAATGCTCTGATGTTAAAGAAATATTTCTATTGACTGAAGGCTTTTCTGCATTCTTTATATTCATTTTGTTTCTGTCCGCTATGAGTTTTTCCATGTTCTGTGAGATATGATTTGTACCTAAAGGCTTTAATCACATGGCTTACATGCATAGGGTTTCTTTGCAGTAGGAAATATCTTGTGTATGACATTTGACAATTGAATTAAAACTTTCCCACATATATATGATTTCTTTTTAGTAAGAATTTTCTGATGAATAAAGAGGGTTTCTCTGAGGTTGAAAACTTTCCCAGATGTAGGAAAATTCTATGGTTGTTCCCCTTTATGGCTTTTAAAGTGAGGAGTAAAAAAATGACTGTAAGAGCAGACTACATTCAGGACACTCATATGGTTTCTCTCTAGTTTGAATTTTCTCATATTCCATGAAGTTTTGTTTCAGATGGAAGCATTCCCATGTTAATTACCATACTAACTAATGTATGAATATTTCATGCTCAATAAGATTTAATGCATGGCTGGAAGGTTTCCAATATTCCTTACATACACAGGGTTTTACTCCTGCATATTTCTTTGATCGGACTCTAGCTTTCCCAAATTCATGAAATCCCAAATGGTTCCTCTGAAAGATTAATTCTCAGGTATCTCATGAGGTAATTTCCTAGAAAACTTAACAATCAATACACTTAAAGGGGAGAACTACCATGTGGGGCAAACTGGCAGAACTCATTTTCTTCATTCGTTTTTCCTTACATAGATTCCCTGATGCTTAGGTAAGCATGATGTAAATTTCTTCAAAGTGAAGTTACATTCATAGAAGTGTTATTTTTAGGAAACAATGCTAGAAGTCAGAGAATATATTTTCCCAAATTTCTTACATTCTCTGACCTTCATCTTAAGACTGTACTGTTGTGGAAGTGGATATAGCTTCACTCACAAGCCTTTTGTTATGTGGTTCTTTCTTCCTCTCTAATGTCCTATGCTTCTTCATAGTTTGTTCAGTACAGCAAAAGCCATGCTTAGAGAGAAATTTATAGCATTGAATTCATTCATTAGAAAAGAGGAAAGATCCAATATCAGTTATCTAAGCATCCATATTTGGAAGTTCAACAATATCTATTTTTTAAAAAATTCTATCATTCACGGCTATACTTGCTTCAAATGAGCATCACATCCACATTGGTGACTTCATAACTTGAAAATGGGGCAGTGATACAAGACTTCATTTATCATGGGGACAAATCAAACCCCATAAATCAATCGTGGTTCCTTCAGTCTTCTGAAGGATAAAGAAGGTGCAGCTTCCAAAGATGCACGAGTAATGTGGCCCCAAACAAAGTCCAAAATGGCAACAACCCAGGAAGTCCTGAACACTTTGCTTGGACTGACTATTTTTTTTATTGTGGGTAAAAATCTAAATTTTCACAATACATACCAACATTTGCAAAATTGTATATAAATATATATGCATATATGTGCATTTGCTTACAAAAATGTTATTTATGTATATATATATATATATATATAAATATATTTTAAGAGGCACTTAGATACCCAAAATATTACACAGAACCCACTGGGATTCCCATGTTGCCCACCTCCCACACCTCCCACCACATCCCACACAAACATCTCCCACAAGTGTGGCCCACACCCCTCAATGGACTTACACACCCTGGGGCCTTGCCACCAACCATAGACCACAGTTCACACCGTAGACCATGGACTGACTATTTTTGCTCATTTTTTTTTCTTCTATTTATTTAGATGAGAAACACTATTTTATATTTTTTAAATTTTACCAAGGAAATTATAACACTTTTGCTTGCCTTGCCAAATCTGCACTTATTATTTGTTATTGACTTGCCAAATAATATATTTTTAAATATTTTATATACTGTATTAGTCAGCCAAAGGGGTGCTGATGCAAAATACCAGAAAACTGTAGGTCTTTATAAAGGATATTTATTTGAGGTAGAAGCTTACAGTTACCAGGCCATAAAGCATAACTTTCTTCCTTCGCCAAATTCTCTTACTCCATCCTGGAGCAGGACAGCTGCCAACATTTGCCAGGGTTCAGGCTTCTTCGGTTCCTCTCTTCTCATGACTGAGTTTCTCTCGGGGCTCAGCTCTTCTGTTTACTCCACAAGGTCAGTGGTAGACTATGAGGCTCTGTAAGTTTTGCCTCTCTCCACAAGGCCAGCTGTGAACTCTCAGGTGAATTGCTTATCCCTTTACCCCAGGGTCTTCTGTTTTTGCTCATCAGAACTCCAACCTCAAAAACTACTCCAACTCTGTGCTTTGCCATGATTTTTTTATGTCTGAGAGCCCACCCACCAAGGGAGGGGTCTCAACACCCTACTGACTCTGGCCCAGTCAACTCGCTAATCCTAACTTAATCATGCACAGATTAACAGAAATGTTTATAAGCATAATCCAACATCTATTTTGGGAATTCATAATGATATCAAACTGTTACATATCCATTTCCCCATCTTATGCTATATAATATTTTATGGTGCACTTGAACACTTTATTGATGTCCTAGGCCACGGATATTATTATTACTTTATCCATTCAATGGACATTCATATATATTAATTTAATTAACAGATATTGTTCTTCAGTCCATCCTGAATCTTGAAACTTCTGAGATTTTTTCTTTCTGCCTGAAGAATATTCTTTTACATTTCTTTTAAAGTGAGTTGCTGCCAGCAAACTTTATTAGTTTTTACTCATCTGTAATAGTATTTATTTCAATTCTTCCTGAAGGATTGAAATGAATTAAATCTTAGGCTCCTACGATCTCCACTATATTTGTGAGCTCCCTAAGGGTTGAATTTCTCCATTCTGTTGTAAATTTAATCAGTTCTTTGGAGAAGGAAATGGTGGCTTTCAGTTTTACAGGCTGATTCCTGTCCCCCCTATTCCCCAGGCAAAATTTGTGTGCTCTGGCTCTGGAGATGGGAATAATGGAACACTTCTCTGAGTTACACACATGATTTTGGAGTTAAGATTTGGGGGAGAAAGCACAGTATATTGAGTTCTTCTTTGGACCATTCTCAGTAGCAGTGCAACATTGGTCAGCACCCCATTTTGCTCAATGATGGCCTCACCCAAAGTACAGCCACTGCTTTATGAGTTCCCATTTCTCCCACACTTAGGAGATCCCTCCTGATCCCTCTGCCCTGGTTTAATGCCCTCGTTTGCATCTTGGGTGATCCCCTGAAAAGTATGTTCTTACCTACCCATTGCTGTGTGTGTAAGCCTTTTGTAAGTAGGACATTTTGGTTAGATTCACATAAGGGACCTTTCAATTAGGTCACTTTTTGTTAGAATGCTTTAGTTTATTTAAGGGCCTCTGATTAGATATCAGGCACCAGTATGGACCACAATCATTGTGCAGATGTCCTACATACAAGGAACACACAGATAAAGAGTGCTGCCATGTTTACCCTGCCATGCAGGAGATGGCTTCATGATCTCCTACAGCTGTGGAGAGTCAGAGAAACCCTGAGAGGCTGAGGGAGAGTATAGGCTCCATGGAGTCATGGAACAGCTTGAATCTGAAGACATCCAAGCAAGAGGATAAGGGAGACATGTGAGCAATTGTGTCTGATGTCCCAGTGCTGAGCTCAGTTAGAAAGTGAGTTTGAAGGAGAAGGCAGAGAGAGACAGGAAGGCTGAACATTTTACCTTAGGACGAGTCCAGCTGCAGGTGACCCTTGTTAAGACAGCATTTTTGATGATGCATTGAATTGGACATTTTCACAGCCTCAGAACTGTAAGTTTTAACCCTAATAAATCCCAATAAAAGCCAACCGATTTATGGTATTTTGCATTTGCAGCATTTGGCAAACTCAGACAGCTAGGGGCAGCTAGTTGGAGAGCTGCCCTGTTTCCAAAAGGCAGTGTTATCCTGCTGTCCAATGAATTCACCTGTAAACTGTGGGTGTCTCCAGACTAAGCAGGATTGAGTAAGATGGAGGGGGGAAGTGCTCTAGACCAGGAAGGCAAGCAAGACAGGAATTCAGGAAGGGGTGTCACATTGTTTGGTGACTTGTGTAAAGTCACAGATGTACCTGGCTCAGGCAGGGTTTGGGAGGTGGGTAGGGGCAGATAAAAGCATGGGAACTGGGGTCTGGTGCAGCAGAGGAGTCAGGGCACAGAAAGGAGACTTTCTTCTCCTGCTCCTTTTGCCCTTTCCTCCTTCCCTTGGCCTCTAGCACTGACCCTCTGAGGAGGCTGTTCTTACTGTGCCACTTCTGTGTCTCACGCACAGATTCAGGTGTCCTGTTTCCAGTTCTACATTCACCTTCTCCAATCTTGGGGCAGCTAAAGAAAGAGCAATGCCAAGATGAAATCTGTCAAAATTCACATTACAGCATTGACTACACCAATAACATCACCAGAATGAGCAACATTAGGCCAGTGACCCTAAAATAGTACGGGAATCCCAGAAAATCCTGGGATATATAGCTGACAAGAATCAAAGTGAGGTTGTGAGATGGTGTAATGTTTGCAGAAAAACTCAGAGGGTATGGATGCCAGATGTTTCTCAGACTAATTAAATATTAAATTTTCAACACATTTTAACAGTGTTGAAAATGATGCAGACCTCTTCAATCCCAGAAGAGAATGGAGGGTTTCAATCAGAAGAAGCTGATGAATGACTGAAGAAGTTGGAATGTATCACGTGTTCACTGCAGTTCCCCCAAGGCAGAGAGGGAATGTCCTGTTTGGGAACCAAACTCTCAGAGCCCCAATGAAAACCATATTCATAGCTTCTGAATCCACAAAGGAGGACAGGGAGACAGCCCTGCTCAGCACTCAGAGCCTCAGTTAAGGATGTGCTTCACTCTAGCGATTCTTCACTGGGGAGTAAGCAGTGGGAAGTCTGTCTTCTCCTGTGGTGCTAACAGCCCTCTAACTGGACACGTGGAGAGAGCAGTGGGGACTTAACATGATCACGTCCATGCTCCTTGTGCTCCATGCTCACTCTTGCTGAGGCAGGCGTCCACATGTCCTGGCAGCTGGGGGGGGGGGCCGAGGGGAGTTAGCACTTTTCTTTTATGGGAGACTGTTTTTGCAAAGGGTGAGGAGCAGTTTCCCCCCAGTAATGCTGCAGATACAAAACAATATCTTCAAATCAACCACTTTGTATGATTTCATTGTGTGCTATTTTCATAATTTCTTTTAAATTATAAATAAATTATCCGTGTAAAGAGTTTAAATCAGCACACACCACTCAGAACTGAGTGGGAGAGAGTGTGGTCTACAGTGTGAACTGTGGTCTATGGTTGGTGGTGAGGCTCCAGGATGTGTAAGTTCATTGAGGGTGGGGGGCCACACTTGTGGGAGATGTTGTGTGGGATGTGGTGGGAGGTGTGGGAGGTGGGCAACATGGGAATTCCAGTGGGTTCTGTGTAATATTTTGGGTAATCTAAGCACCTCTTAAAATATATATATATATATAACATTTTTGTAAGCAAATACACATATATGCATATGTATTTATATATCATTTTGCAAATGTTTGTATGTATTGTGAGAATTCTGATTTTTACCCATAATAAAAAAAACGAAGTTGCTAAATAAAATAATAATAATAATAATAATAATAATAATAATAATAATTTATGTCTGTAATGGCAAACAGTAAACTTCCTTCTGTAGCCTCAACCCCAATTCCTCCTTCCTCAGAATTATCTGCATTGGCACCTTGTTTTGGGTAAAGATTTCTGTTGGTAAATACATGAATTCTCTAGTTTCATCCATCCCACACCCTATCACATTTGGGAAAAATATTGGATTACAACCTGAGAATATAAATACATTTTCTAACTTCTTAAAATACTTGAGAATAGAAGCAAATCGCCTAATTATGAAAGGGTCATTTCTGATTTAAAATAATAATGAAAATTGGAGTGAAGTAGAAAGCAGGTCACAGGGGTTCAATGGCTATTAATCTTGAATCTACATAAGAATCAGATGAAGAAACTGAAAAAAATATAAAGTGTTTGTGTGCCTTATGAGAAAATGCTACAATAGTGGGCAGCATTATTTTTCAAATAGTAATTTTTAAAATGCTTACCCAGAATGTAATGGATTGAAGAACCAGTGAAAACACCCTGGATAATTTGAAATAATGGAAAGCCCATCTTTACATAAACTAAGAGAAATTTCGAGTTTTGATGCATAAATTAGTGGTAACTAATTGAACACAGATGAGTTTGAAAGAAGAGGTGGGAGGAGCAGATCTCAGAACAAATTGCAAGTGCACTGCTCCAATAGGAGAAATTCATCCTGAATGCAGTCACAGCCACGTCCTTAAAAGATTGTCAACAATTTGCACTGACTGAAGGTGGAGATTCTTTGGAGATTCACTTTCATTACATTCAGAGGGATTTGATCCAGTATGAATGTTGTAATGTTTAATGAGGTACTACCTCTGGCTGAAGGCTATTTCACATTCCTTACATATATAGGGTTTCCCTCCACTATGAATTTTCTCATTGTCAGTGAGATTTGATTTGCTACTGAAGGCTTTCCTTCATTTCTTACAGATATAGGGTTTCTCTCCAGTTTGTCTTCTCTGGTGTGTAATGAGGCTTGATTTCTGAATGAAAGCTTTCCCACGTCCATCACATTCATAAGGTTTCTCTCCTGTATGTATTCTCTGATGGTTAATGAGGTTTTCCTTCTTGTTGAAGGCTTTTCCACATTCATTGCATATATAGGGTTTTTCTCCAGAATGAATGCTGTGATGTTTAATGAACTATTGCTTTTGGCTGAAGGCTTTTCTGCATTCTTTACATTCATTTTGTTTCTTTCCAGAATGAGATTTTTCTTGTTTTTGACATTTTACTTGTACCTAAAGCATTTTCACATTCCTTACATGCACAGGGTTTCTTTGCAATAGGAAACCTCTCATATCTGAGATTTGACATTTCAATTAAAATTTCCCACATGTATATGATTTCTCTTCAGTAAGAATTTTCTGATGAATAAAGAGGTTTCTGTCAGGTTGAAAACCTTCCAATGTGTATTACACTTCTATGCTTGTTCATCAGTAAGGTGTTTAAAATGATGTGTAAAATCCAATGTAAAGAGCAGACTATATTTGGACATTCATATGGTTTCTCTCTAATTTGAATTTTCTCCCATTCCATGAGGTTTTGTTTTAGATGGAAGCATTCCCATGTTCATTACAATACTAACTAATGTATGAATATTTCATGCTCAATGAGATTTAATGCCTGGCTGAAAGATTTCCAATATTCCTTAATACACAGGTTTTTACACTTCCATGTTCCTTTGATGTGACTCTCGCTTTCCCAAATTGATGAAATCCCAAATAGTTTTTCTGAAGGATTAATTCTAGGTTATCTGGTGAGGTTGAAGTTTCATGAAAATTTCACCCGCATTACACTCAAATGGGAGGACTACCATGTGGGGCAAATAGGCAAAATTCATTGTCTTCATCTTTTTTCCTTACATAGGTGCCCTCATGCTTAGGTAAGCATGGTGCAAATTCCTTCAAAGAGAAGTTACATTCATAGAAGTGTTATTTAGGAAACAATGCTTGGGGTCAGAGAAAATATTTTCCCAAATTTCTTACATTCTCTGCTTTCATCTGAAGACTGTACTGTTGTGGAAGTGGATATAGCTTCACTCACAAGCTTTTTGTTATGTGGTTATTTCTGCTTCTTAATGTCATATGGTTCTTCATTGTTTCTGGGGTCCAGCAAAATCAGTGCTTACTTGGGAATTTATAGCTTGAATGCATTCATTAGAAAAGAGGTATGACCCAATATCAATCATCTAAGCATTCAATTTGGGAAATGCAAGAATATCTCCTTTTTATTTGTTCTATCATTCATGGTTCTTCTTGCTTCAAATGAGCATGACATCCAGTTTGGTGACTTCATAACTAGGAAATGGGGAAGTGATACAGCACTTGATTTATTATGGGTTCAAATTAACACCCCATAAATCAATCCTGGAACCTTCAGTCTTCTGAAGGATAAGAAAGGTGCAGCTTCCACGATGCATGAGTAGGGTGGCCACAGAACAATGGCCAAAAAGGAAACACAGAAAATAATGAACACTTTGTTTTGGACTGACTATTTTTCTTCATTTTTTTTTCTTCCATTCATTTGGATGAAATGCACTATTTAATATTCTTTAAAGTGTACTGAGGAAATTATACCAGATTTGCTTGCCTTTCCAAATCTTTACTTATTATTTGTTATTGACCTGCCAAGTAATGCCTTTTAAAACATTTTATATCCTGTATTAATCAGCCAAAGGGGTGCTGATGCAAAATGCCAGAAATCTGTTGGTCTTTATAAAGTGTATTTATTTGGGCTAGATGCTTACAGTTACCAGGCCATAAAGAATAAGTTTCTTCCTTCTCCAAAGATTGTTAACCCATCTTGGAGCAAGACAGCTGCCATCCTTTGCCAGGGATCAGGTTTCTTGTGTTCCTCTCTACTCAGGGTTTAGTTTCTCTCTGGGCTCAGCTCCTCTGTTTTTTCCACAAAGTCAGCTGTAGACTATGTGGCTCCCTAAGCCTTGGCCTCTCTCCACAAGCCCAGATGTAAACTGTCAGGTGAATGGCTCATCTCTTTTTCCCAGGGTATTCTGTCCTTGCTCACCAGAACTCCAACATCAAAAATTACTGCAACTCTGTGCTTTGCCATGTCTTTTTATGTTTGAGACCCCACCACCAAGGGGCGGGGCTTAACACTCTCCCGAGTTTGGCAATGTCAATGCAGTTATCAAAAAATTTTTTTTGTCATTTTTTAAATTTTATTTATTTATTTAAAGATATTTAGATTATACAAATGTCACATAAAAATATAGGGGATTCCCATATGGCCCACTTCCCACACCTCCCATATTTTCTCACATTAACAACATCCTTCATTTGTGAGATACATTCATTGTAACTGATGAACACATTTTGGAACACTGCCTCTAAGCATGGATTAAATTTACATTGTAGTTTACTCTCTCTGAGACAACTATGGACTAGAGTGGACTTGATGGTATTCTCTTGCTCACATATGGTGATTCTTGCAATGCAAGAAATTATAACAATGAGGTGGAGCCAGTGGCCACTTGACAGTTTTTGGGTAGGGAGGGGATGAGCAGTTGAAATACAGGGGCTTCTTTGGGAGTTGGAGGTTGTCCTGAGTACTGTTGTGGCAATGGATGTAGGCCATTTTAAATCAAAATTTAATCATTGCCAGATTAACAGACCAGTTTACAAACATAATCAAATATCAATTTTTGGAATTCATAACAATATCAAACTGCTACATATCCATTTACCCATCTTATGATATATATTATTTTATGGTGTATTCTAGCACTTTATTGATGTCCTAAGCCACGAATATCATTACTACTTTATCCATTCAATAGTCATTTAGATATATGAATTTAATTAACAGATATTATTCTTAAATCCATCCTGAATCTCGAACCTTATGAGATTATTTTCTTTCTGCCTGAAGAATATTCTTTTACATTTCTTTTAAAGTCAGTTTCTGCTAGCAGATGGTATTAGTTTTTTCTCATCTGTAAAATATTTATTTCACTTCTTCCTGAAGGATTGAGATGAATTAAGTCTCAGGCACTCCACAATCTCCACTGCTTCTGAGAGCACCCTTGGGGTGGAATTTCTCCATTCTGTTGTAAATGCAATCAGTTCTTTGGAGAAGGAATTAGGGTCTTTCAGCTTTACACCCCGTTTCCTGCCCACCCCCCCCACTGCCACTAAACAGGAAAATCTGTGCACTCTGGCTCTGCAAAAGGGAATAATGGCAAACCTCTCTTAGTTACACACCTGATTTTGGAGCTAAGATTTGATGGAGAAAGCACAGTATACTGAGTTCTTCTTGGGACCTTTCTAGGAACCAATGCAATGATGTTCAGCACCCCATTTTGCTCAATGATTGCCTCACCCTATGTATAGCCACTGTTTCATGAGTTCCCATTACTCCCAGACAAGGAGACCCCTTCTGATCACTGTGCCCTGGGTTAATGCCCTTATTTGAGTCTTGCATGGATGCCAGAAATGTACGTTCTTACTAACCCATTGCTGTATGCATAAGCTTTTGTATGTAGGACATTTTGTTTAGATTCAGATAAGGTAACTTTTGATTAGGTCACTTTGTGGTAGAATGCTTTAGTTTAGTTAAGGGCCTCTGGTTAGATTTCAGGCACCTGGTTGGACCCCAACTATTGTGCTGAAGTCCTACATACATGGAACACACAGAGAAAGAGTGCTGCCATGATTACCCTGACATGTGGGAGAGGGCTACATGATCTCCTGAAGCTGTGGAGAGACACATTAACCCTGAGAGTGTGATCGAGAGGCTGTACTCATCGAGCAGCTTGAAGCTAAAGACATCCTGGCCAGAGAAGAAGGGAGAGGTGTGAGCAATTCTGGCTTATGGCCCACTGCTGAGCTCTGGGATAAAGTGAGTTTGGAGGAGAAGGCAGAGAGAGACAGGCAGGTGCAACATTTTCCCTTGGCTGGAGTCAAGCAGCAGCTGATCCTTGTTAAGACAGCATTTTTTTTTTATGGGTAAAAATCAAAATTCTCACAATACATACAAACATTTGCAAAATGATATATAAATATATATGCATATATGTGTATTTGCTTACAAAAATGTTATTTATATATATATATATATACATATATTTTAAGAGGTGCTTAGATTACCTAAAATATTACACGGAACCCACTTTGATGATGCATTGATTTGGACATTTTCACAACCTCAGAACTGTATGCTTTAACCCTAATAAATTCTAATAAAAGCCAACCAATTTCTTTGCAATGGTAGCATTTGGTAAACTGAAACAGCTAGGGACACAGGTTTGGAGACCTGCCATGTTCCCAAATGGCAAAGTGATACTGCTGCACAGTGAATTCACCATTAAACTGTCGGTGTCTCCAGACTAGCTGAGAATGAGTACTGGTAAGATGGAGGGGGAAGTGCTCTTGGCCATCAAGGCCTGCAAGACAGTGAGTCATGCAGGGGAGGCACTTTGTTTGCAGACTGGTCTATAGTCACAGATGCTCCAGTATGATGTACTTGACGCAGGCAGGGTTTGGCCAGATGGGCAGGGGCAGATAAAAGCATGGGACCTGGGGTCTTGTGCAGAAAGGAGTCAGGGCATAGGGAGGAGACTTCCTGCTCCTGTTCCTTTTGCCACTCCCTCCATCCCTTGGCCTCCAGCGTGGACACTCTGAGGTGGCTGCCCTTACTGTTCCCCTCCCGGGTTCTCAGGCACAGAATCAGGTCTCCTGCTAACAGTTCTACATTCATCTTATCCAATCTTGGGGCAGCTAAAGGAAGAGGAATGCCTAGATGAAACCTGTTGGTGTCAGGAAGGAAAAGTCAAAGTTCACATTACAGCATTTGCATTTATTGCTGAAGCAATAACATCACCAGAATCAGCAACTTTAGGCTAATGACCCTAATAAATAGTATGGAAAACCCAGAAAGTCCTGGGACCTAGGGCTGACAAGAATAGATGTAAGATTGTGAGGTAGTGCAATTTTGCAGAAAACCTCAGAAGGTACAGATGTCAAAATCGTCCGAATTTGGGAAGTGCAACAATATCCCCTTTTTATTTGTTCTATCATTCATGGTTCTTCTTGCTTCAAATGAGCATCACATCCAGTTTGGTGACTTCATAACTAGGAAATGGGCAAGTGATACAGCACTTGATTTATGATGGGGACAAATCAACACCCAATAAGTCAACCCTGGAACCTTCAGGCTTCTGAATGATAAAAAAGGTGCAGCTTACAAAGTTGCATGAGAAACGTCGCCTCAGAACAAAGGCCAAATGGCAACCCAGGAAATCCTAAACACTTTGGTTTGGACTGACTATTTCTGTTCAATTTTTTTCTTCTATTTATTTGGATGAGATGCACTATTTAATATTCTTTAAAGTTTACCGGGGAAATTATAACACTTTTGTTTGCCTTTCCAAATCTGCACATATTATTTGTTATTGACTTGCCAAATAAAGTATTTTAAAACATTTTATATCCTGTATTATTCTGCCAAAGGTGTGCTGATGCAAAATACCTGAAATCTGTTGGACTTTATAAAGAGTATTTTTTGGGTTAGAAGCTTACTGTTACCAGGACATAAAGGATAATTTCTTCCTTTACCAAGTCTGTTATCCCGTCTTGGAGCAAGACAGCTGCCGACATTTGGCAGGCTTCAGGCTTCTTGGGTTCCACTATTCCCAGGGCTGCATTTCTCTCTGGGCTCAGGTGTTCTGTTTCCTCCAAAAGGTCAGCTGTAGTTTTTGAGGCTCTTTAAACTTTACCTCTCTCCACAAGGCCAGCTCTGAACTGTCAGGTGAATGGCTTGTCTCTTTTCTTCAGGGATTTCTGTGCTTGCTCACCAGAACTCCAACATCAAAAACTATTCCCACTCTGTCCTTTGCTATGTCTTTCTATGTATGAGGCCCCACTCACCAATAGGCGGGACTCAATGCCCCACCGAATCTAGCCCAGTCAACACCCTTATCATAACTTAACCATGCCCAGCTTAATAGACCAGTTTACAAGCATAATCCAATATCTATTATTGGAATTCATAATCATATCCAACTGATACATATCCATTTACCCATCTTATGCTATATATTATTTTATGGTGTATTTTTCCACTTTATTGATGTCCTAGGCCATGGATATCATTACTAGTTTATCCATTCTATAGTCATTTAGATATATGAATTTAATTAACAGATATGGTTCTTTCATCCATCCAGAAACTTGAACTTTGTGAAATTATTTTTTCTGCCTGAAGAATATTCTTTTACATTTCTTTTAAAGTGAGTTGCTGCTATCAAACCTTATTAGTTTTTAATCATCTGTAAAAGTGTTTATTTCAATTCTTTCTGAAGGACTGAGATGAATTAAATCTCAGGCCCTGGATGATCTCCACTGTTTTTGAGAGCACCCTTGAGTTTGAATTTCTCCACACTGTTGGAAATGCAATCAGTTTTCTGGAGAAGAAATTAGGAGATTTTAGTTTCACAGTCTGCTTCCTGCCCAACCACCCCCCAGTGAAAATCTGTGTGCTCTGGCTTTGGAGATGGGAATAATGCCAGACTTCTCTGAGTTGCACACCTGATTTTGGAGCGAAGATTCAATGGAGAAAGTACAGTATATTGAGTTCTTCTTGGGACCATTCTAGGGACCATTTCAATGGTGGTCAGCCCCCAATTTTGCTCAATGATGGGCACACCCAAAATACAGCCACTGCTTCATGAGTTCCCATTTTTCTGGACTAAGGAGAATCCTCTAATCCCTGTGTCCTGGGTTAATGCACTCATTTGAGTCTGGTGTGGACCCCAGAAAATATGTTTCTACTCACCCATTGCTGTGTGTGTAAGCCTTTTGTATGTAGGACATTTTGGTGAGATTCAGATAAGAGATATTTTGATTAGTTCACTTTTTTTTAGATTGCTTTAGTTTAGTTAAGGCCTCTGATTAGATTTCAGGCACCAGGATGGAACACAATCATTGTGCTGAAGTCCTATATATATGGAACACACAGAGAAAGAGTGCTGCCATGTTTACCCTGCCTGGAGGGAGAGGGTTCCAGGAGCTCCTACAGCTTTGGAGAGACACAGAAATCCTGAGAGGCTAAGGGAGAGGCCAGAGGGTGGAGTCATGGAGCAGCTTGAAGCTGAAGATATCCAGGCCAGAGGAGAGGCAGAAGTGTGAGCAATTGTGTCTGATGACCCACTGCTGAGCTCAGGGAGAAGTGAGTTTGAGGATAAGGCAGAGAAAGACAGGCAGGACCAACATTTTGCCTTCGCAGGAGTCCAGCTGCAGCTGACCCTTGTTAAGGCAGCATTTTTGATGATGCCTTGATTTGAACATTTTCACAGCATCAGATCTGTAAGCTTTAACCCTAATAAATTCCAATAAAAGCAATCGTACTTCTGGCATTTTGCATTGGCATTGCTTGGCAAACTCAAACAGCTATGGACACAGTGTTGGAGAGCTTACCTGTTCCAAATAGCACTGGGATGCTGCTGCCCTGTGAATTCACCTGTAAACTGTGAGTGTCTCCAGACTAGGTGGGAATGAGTACCTGTAAGATGGAGGGGTAATTGCTCTTGGCCAGCAAGGACTGCAAGACAGGGGGTCAGACAGGGGAGTCACATGATTTGGGACTTGTCTAAAGCCACAGATGCTACAGTATGATGTACCTGCCTCTGGAAGGGGTTGGCCAGGTGGGCAGTTGCAGATAAAAGCATAAGAACTGGGGCCTCGTGCAGCAGAGGAGTCAGGGCACAGAGAGAACACTTCCTGCTCCTGCTCCTTTTGCCCTTCCTTCCTTCCCTTGGCCTCCAGCCTTGACCCTCTGAGGAGTCTGCTCTTACTGTACCCCTCCTGGGTTTCAGGCAGAGACTCAGGTCTCCTGCTTCCAGTTCTATGTTCATGTTCTCCAATCTTGGGGCAGCCAAAGAAAGAACAATTCCAAGATGAAACCTGTTGGAGCCAGGAAGGAAATGTCAAAATTCATACTACAGCATTGGCTAGAGCAATAACATCACCAGAATGAGCAACATTAGGCCAATGACCCTAATATATAGTGCAGGAATCAAAGAAATTCCTGGGACATAGGGCTGACAAGAATAGAAGTTAGGTTGTGAGATAGTGCAATGTTTGCAGAAAACCTCAGAGTGTGCAGATGCCAGATATTTCTCAGACTAATTAAATATTAAATTCTCAACACACCTTTAACAGAGTTTAAAATGATGCAGACCTCTTCAATCCCAGAAGAGAATGGAGGGGTTGGATGGGAAGAAGCTGATGAACAACTGAAGGACCTGGAATATATCCCATGTTCACTGTAGTACCCCCAAGCTAGAGAGGGAATGTCATATTTTGGAACCAAACTCTCAGTGCCCCAATGAAAACAGTCATCATAGGTGCTGGATCTGCACAGGAGCAAAGGGATAAAGTCCTGCTCTGCACTCACAGCCTCAGGTAGTGATGTGAGTCACAGTAGCCGGTCTTCTTTGTGAAGTAACAGCAGGATGTCTGTCTTCTCCTGTGGTGGTAACAGCCCTCTAACAGGACACGTGTAGAGATCAGTGTGACCTTCACCCTGGAGCGTCCATGCTCCTCATGCTCCATGCTCACTCTTGTTGTGGGAGGCCTCCATCCATCCAGGAAGGTGGGGAGGGGCCGAGGGGAGTGAGCACTTTTCCTTTATGGGCGACTGTATTTGCAAAGGATGCGGGGAAGTGCCCCCCAAGTAATGTTGCACTTACAAATTGATATCTTCATATCAACCGCTTTGTATGATTTAATTGTGTACTATTTTCATAATTTATTTTAAATTATAACCAAATTATCTGTGCAAAGAGTATAAAAACAATTTATGTCTGTTATGGCAAACAGCAAATTTCCTTCTTAGCCTAAATCCCCATTCCTTCTACCTCAGAATTATCTGCCTTGGTAAATGGTTTGGGGTACACATTTCCATTTGTAAATACATGCATTCTCTAGTTTCATCCATCTCACACCTTATCACAGATGAAAAAAATATTGGAGTACAACTGAATAATACAAATAAATTTTCTAACTTCATAAATACTTGAGATTAGAAGTATATTGACTAATTATGAAAGGATCATTTCTGATTTAAATTACTAAGGAAAATAGGAGTTATGAAGAAAGCAGGCCACTTTAGTTCAGAGGCTGTTAAACTTGAGTCCAGACCAGAATCAGGTGAAGAAACTGAAAAAAATATAAATGGTTGGGGTGCCTTATAAGAAAATACTACAATAACGGGCAGCATTGTTTTAAAAATGGTAATTTTTTAAATGCTTACCCAGAATGTAATGGACTGAAGAACCACTGAAAACAACCAGGATAATTTGAAAGAAGTGGAAATCCCTTCTTTAAATAAACTAAGAGAATTCTTGAGTTCTGATGCATAAATTAGTGGTTACAAATTGAACACGGATGAGTGAGGAAGAAGATCTTGGAGAAGCAGATCTCAGAACAAACTGCAAATGCACTTTTACAAAAAGAGAAAGACATCCTGAATTGCACAGTCACAGCTGCTTCCTTAAAAGATTGGCAACAAGTTGCACAGACTGGAGGTGGAGAGTCTTTGGAGATTCACATTCATTACATTCACCGGGTTTCTCTCCATTATGAATGTTGTAATGTATAAAGAGATACTGCCTCTGGCTGAAGGCTATTCCACATTCCTTACATATATAGGGTTTCATTCCAGTTTGTCTTCTCTGGTGCATAATGGGTCTTGATTTCTGAATAAACGCTTTCCCACGTCCATCACATTCATAGGGTTTCACTCCAGAATGAATTTTCAGATGGCTAACGAGGTTTTCCTTCTGATTGAAGATTTTCCCATTCAATGCATGTATAGGGTTTTTCTCCAGAATGAATGCTCTGACGTTTTATGAACTAATGATTTTGGCTGAAGGCTTTTCTGCATTCTTTACATTCATTTTGTGTCTGTCCACTGTAAGTTTTTTCATATTCTGTGAGATATGATCTGTACCTAAGTGCTTTTTCACATGACTTACATGCATATGGATTCTTTGCAGTAGGAAATCTCTTGTATTTGAGATTTGATAATTGAATTAAAGCTTTCCCACATATATATGATTTCTCTTCAGTAAGAATTTTCTGATAAATAAAGAGGTTTTCTGTCAGGTTGAAAACTTTCCCATATGTATGACATTTCTAAATTTTTTCACCTGTACGGTTTTTAAAATGAGGAGTAAAAAATGACTGTAAAGAGCAGACTACATTCAGGACAGTCATATGGTTTCTCTCTAGTTTCAATTTTCCCACATTCCATGAGGTTTTGTTTCAGATGGAAGCATTCCCATTTTCATTATAATAATCACTAATAAATATGTCTATTTCATTCTCAATGAGATTTAATGCCTGGTTGAAGGATTTCCAAAATTCCTTACATAAGTAGGTTTTTACTCCTGCATGTTTCTTTGATATGACTCTGGCTTTCCCAAATTCATGAAATCCCAAATGGTTTCTCTGAAAGATTTATCCTCAGGTCTATCCTGAGATTGAATTTCCAAGAATACTTCACACTCTTTACACTTAAAGGAGAGGACTACCATGTGGGGCAAACTGGCACAACTCATTGTCTTCATTCTTTTTTCCTTTCATAGATTCCCTCATCCTTAGGTAAGCATGATGTAAATTCCTTCAAAGTGAAGTGACATTCATTGAAGTGTTATTTTGTGGAAACAATGCTTGTGGTCAGAGAACATATTTTCCCAAGTTTCTTACAACTTTAGTCTATACTGCTGTGGCAGTTAAGATAACTTCACTCACAAGCCTTTTGTTTTGTGACTCTTTCTGCTTCTTAATGTCCTATGCCTCTTCATAGTTTGTGGGGTACAGCAAAAGCAATGGTAAGAGGGAAATTTATAGCATTGAATGCATTCATTAGCAAAGAGGAATGATCCAATATCAAGCATCTAAGCGTCCAATTTGGGAGGAAAAACAATATCTCCTTTTTATTTGTTCTATCATTCATGGCTCTTCTTGCTTCAAATGAGCCACACATCCAGTTTGGTTACATCATAACTAGGAAATGGGAAAGTGATACAGCACTTGATTTATGATGGGGACCAAACAACACCCCATAAATCAACCCTAGAACCTTCAAGCTTCTGAAGGATAAGAAAGGTGCAGCTTCCAACGATGTAGGAGTAAGCTTGCCCCAGAACAAAAGTCAAATGGCAACCCAGGAAATCCTAAACACTTTGATTTGGACTGACAATTTTTGCTCATTTTTTTTCTTCAATTTATTTGGATAAGATGCACGATTTAATATTTGTTAAACTTTACCGGGAAAATTATAACACTAGTGCGTGCTTTCCAAATCTGCACTCATTATTTGCTATTGACTTGCCAAATAATGTATTTTAAAACATTTTATATCCTATATTAGGCAGCCAAAGGGGTGCTGATGCAAAATACCAGAAATCACTTGGTCTTTATAAATGGTTTTTTTTGGGGGTAGAAGCTTACAATTACCAGGCCATAAAGCATAAATGTCTTACTTCACCAAAACCTGTTACTCCGTCTTGGAGCAAGACAGTTGCTGACATTTGCCAGGGTCCAGGCTTCTTGGGTTCCTCTCTTCCCAGGGCTGCATTACACTCTGGGCTCAGCTCCTCTGTTTCCTCCAAAGGTCAGCTGTAGACGATGAGGGTCTGTGAGCTTTGCCTCTCTCCACAAGGCCAGCTGGGAACTGTCAGGTGAATGGCTTTTCTCTCTTCCCCAGGGCCTTCTGTCCTTGCACATCAGAGCTCCAATATCAAAAACTACTCAAGCTCTGTCCTTCACCATGTCTTTTTATGTTTGAGACACCACCCTCCAAGGGGCTGGGCTCAATGCTTTACCGACTGAGGCCCAGTCAATGCCCTATCATAACTTAATCATACCCAGATTAACAGACCAGGTTACAAGCATAATCCAATATCTGTTTTGGAATTCATAATGATAGCAAACTGCTACATATCCATTTACCCCTCTTATGTTATATATTATTTTATGGTGTATTTTAACACTTTATTGATGTCCTTTGCCACGGATATCATTACTTCATCCATTGAATAGTCATTTAGATATATGTATTTAATTAACAGATATTTTTCTTCCATCCATCCTGAAAGTTGAACTTTCTTAGATTATTTTTGTTCTGTCTGAATAATATTCTTTTGCATTTCTTTTAAATTTAGTTCCTGCTATCAAACTTTATTAGTTTTTACTGATCTGTAAAAGTATTCATTTCACTTCTTCCTGAAGCATAGATATGAATTAAATCTCAGGCCCTCTATCAACTCCACTGCCTTTGAGAGCACTCTTGGGGCTGAATTTCTCCATTTTCTGTAAATGTAATCAGTTCTTTGGAGAAGATATTAGGGGCTTTCAATTTTACAGCCTGCTTACTGCCACCTCACCCCCAGGCAAAATCTGTGTTCTCTGGCTCTGGGGATGGGAATAATTGCACACCTCTCTGAGTTACACACTTGATTTTGGAGCTTATGTTTGGTGGAGAATGCAGTTTATTGAGTTGTTCTTGGTACCATTCTAGGGACCAGTTCAATGGCGATCAGAACCATTTTGCTCAATGATGGCCACACTCAAAGAGCAGCCACTTCTTCATGAGTTCCCATTTTTTACACTTAGGAGACCCCTCCTGATACCTATGCCCTGTGTTAATGCATTCGTTTGAATCTTGCGTGGCCCCGGAAATGTATGCTCCTACTCCCCATTGCTGTTTGAGTAAGCCTTTTGTATGTAGAATATTTTGGTTAGATTCAGATAAGGGTCCTTTCTTTAGGTCACTTTTGTTAGATTGCTTTAATTTTGTTACGGATCTCTGATTAGATTTCAGGTACCAGGATGGACACCAATAATTGTGCTGAAGTCCTACATACATGGAACACACAGAGCAAGTGTGCTGCCATGTTTACCCTGCCATGTGGGAGAGAGGGCCAGGATCTCCTACAGCTGTGGAGAGACACAGAAACCCTGAGAGACTGAGGGAGAGGCCAGAGGGTAGTGTCATGGAGCAGCTTGAAACTGAAGACATCCAAGACAGAGGAGAAGGGAGAGTTGTGAACAATTGTTTCTGATGGCCCACTGCTAAGCACAGGGAGAAAGTGAGTTTGGAGGAGAAGGCAGAGAGAGACAGGCAGGCCCAACATTTTGCCTTGGCAGGAGTCCAGCAGCAGCTGATGCTTGTTAAGACAGCATTTTTGATGATGCCTTGATTTGGACATTTTTACAGCCTCAGAACTGTAAGCTTTAAGTGTAATAAATTCCAACAAAAGCCAACCTATTTCTGGTAATTTGCATTGGCAGCACTTGGCAAACTCAAACAGCTATGGGACACAGGTTTGGAGAGCTGTCCTCTTCCAAAATTGCAGTGTGATGCCGCAGCCCAGTGAATTCACCTGAAAACTGTGGGTTTCTCCACACAAGGCTGGAATGAGTACTGGTAAGGTGGAGAGGGAAGTGCTCTTTGCCAGAAAGGCCTGCAAGATAGGGGGTGTGGCAGGGGGTTCACATGGTTTGGGGAGTAGTCTAAATTCACAGATGCCCCAGGCATGGGTTGTCCAGGTGGGCAGGGACAGATAAAAGCATGGGTCCTGGGGTATGTTGCAGCAGGGGAGTTAGGGCACAAAGAGGAGACTTCCTGCTCCTGCTACTTTTGCCCTACCCTTGGCCTCCAACATTGACCCTCTGAGGAGCCTGCTCTTACGGTACCCCTCCTGGGTCTCAGGCCCAGACTCAGGTCTCCTGCTTCCAGTTCTACATTCACTTTCTCCAATCTTGGGGCTGCTAAAGAAAGAGTAATGCCAAGAATAAACCTGTTGGGGTCAGGAAGGAACTGCCAAAATTCACATTACATCACGGGCTACAGCAATAACAACATCAGAATGAGCAACATTAAGCCAGTGACCTTAATAAATAGTATGAGAATCCCAGAAAGCCCTCGGACCTGAGGCTGACAAGAATAGAAGTGAAGTTGTGAGATAATGCCATGTTTGCAGAAAACCTAAGAGGGAGCAAAAGCCAGATAATTCTCAGGCTAATTAAATATTAAATTTTCAACACATTTTTAACAGCGTTGAAAATGATGCAGACCTCTTCAATCCCAGAAGAGAACGGAGGGGTTGGATGGGAAGAAGCTGATGAAAACCGGATGAGGCTGGAATGCAACACGTGTTCACTGCAGTTCCCCCAATTATGAGAGGAAATGTCCTGTTTGGGAAACAATCTCTCTGAGCCCCAAAGGAAACTAATATCGCAAAGGAGGGCAGGGAGTAAAAACTTCTCAGCACTCACAACCTCACTTAGTGATGTGAGTCACCCTAACAGGACTTCTCTGGGGAGTAAAGAGCAGGAAGTCCGTCTTCTCCTGTGGTGCTAAAAGCCCTATAACTGCACACGTGTAGAGAACAGTGGGGCCTGCATCCGGTCGCTTCCATGCTCCTGGAGCTCTGTGCTTACTCTTGCTGAGGGAGACCTCCACTTCTCCAGGCAGCTGGGGCGGAGGCCATAGGGAGTGAGAACATTTCCTTTATGAGGGACTGTATTTGAAAAGGGTGAGGGGAAGTGCCCTCTCCCCAGTAATGTTGCATATACAAATCAATATCTTCAAATCAACCACTTTGTATGATTCATTGTGTACTATTTTCATAATTTCTTTTAACTTATATCAAAATTATCCGTGCAAGAGTATAAAAATAATTTATGTATGTTATTGCAAACAGCCAAATTCCTTCTCTAGCCTCAACCTCCTTTCCTTCTTCCTCAAATTATCCCCATTGGTAGATTCATCTGTGTACACATTTCTGTTTGTAAATACATGCATTCTCTAGTTTCATCCATCGCACACCCTACCATATATGAGAAGAATATTGGAGTAAAACTTAAGAATATAAACAATTTTTCTAAATTCTTAATATGCTTGAGGTTAGACGTATATCATCTAATTATGAAAGGATAATTTCTGATTTAAAATACTAAGGAAAATTGGAGTTAAGTAGAAATCAGTGCACTGTAGTTCACTGCCTGTTAAACTTGAATCCACATCAGAACCAGGTGAAGAAATTGAAAAAATATAAATGGTTGGGGTGCCTTATAAGAAAATGCTACAATAATGGGAAGCATTATTTTTAAAATGGTAATTGTTTTAAAAGCTTACCCAGAATGTAATGGATTGAAGAACCAGTGAAAACAACAAGGATAATTTGAAATAAGTGGAAAGCCCATCTTTACATAAACTAAGAGAAATCTCAAGTTCTGATGCATAAATCAGTGGTAACAAATTAAATACAGGTGAGTGTGGAAGAAGATGTGGGAGGAGTAGTTTTCAAGCAATCTGAAAGTGCACTTTTCCAAGAGGAGAAAGACATACTGAATTTCACAGTCACAGCTGCTTCCTTAAAAGATTGACAACAAGTTGCACAGACAGGAGGTGGAGATTCACATTCATTACATTCACAGGGTTTCTCTCCAGTATGAATGTTGTAATGTTTACTGAGATACTGCCTCGGGTAGAAGGCTGTCCCACATTCCTTACATATATAGGGTTTCCCTCCACTATGAATTTGCTCATGGTCAGTGAAATTTGATTTGCTGCTGAAGGCTTTCCTACATTCCTTACATACAGAGGGTTTCTATGCAGTTTGTCTTCTCTGGTGTGTAATGAGACTTGATTTCTGAATTAAAGCTTTGCCATATCCATCGCATGCATAGGGTTTCACTCCAGTGTGTATTCTCTGATGGTTAATGAGGTTTTCCTTCTGGTTGAAGGCTTTTCCACATTCATTGCATATATTGGGTTTTTCTCCAGAATGAATGCTCTGATGTTTAATAAACCATTGCTTTTGGCTGAAGGCTTTTCTGAATTCTGTACATTCAATTTGTTTCTGTCCACTATGAGTTTTTTCATATTCTCTGAGGTATGGTGTATACCTAAATGCTTTTTCACATGCCTTATATGCATAGTGTTTCTTTACAGTAGGAAATCTCTTGGATCTGAGATTTGACATTTGAATTAAAGCTTTCACAAATATATTTGATTTCCCTTCTGTAAGAATATTCTGATGAATAAAGAGGATTTCTGCAAAAATGAAAAATTTCCCAAATGTATTACATTTCTATGCTTGTTCCCCTGTATGGTTTTTATGACGAGGAGAAAAAAATAAGTGTAAACAGCAGACTACATTCAGGATATTCATATGGTTTATTTCTAGTTTGAATTTTCTCATATTACATGAGATTTTCTTTCAGATTGTAGCATTACTAAGTTCATTACAATACTAACTAATAAATGAACATATCCTGTTCAATGTGATTCACTACCTGGATTCAGGATTTCCAATAATCTTTACATACACAGAAGTTTACTCCTGCATCTTTCTTTGATGTGAGCCTAGATTTCCCAAATTCATGAAATTCTGAAAGTTTTCTCTGAAGGATTAATTCTCAGGTATCTCATGAGGTTCAATTTCGAAGAAAACTTCACACTCATTACACTTAAAGCGTAGGACTACCATGTGGGCAAACTGGCAAAACTCATTCTCTTCATTATTTTTTCCTTACATAGATTCCTTCATGATTAGGTAAGTATGATGCAAACACCTTCTAAGTGAAGTTCCATTCATAGAAGTGTTATTTTGAGAAAACAATGCTTGCAGTCAGAGAAAATATTTTCCAAATTTCTTACATTCTCTGCCTTCATCTTAAGTCTGTGGTGTTGTGGAAGTGGATATAGCTTCATTCACAAGCCTTTGGTTATGTGGCTCTTTCTGCTTTTTAATGTCCTATGCTTCTTCATAGTTGTGGGGTGCAACAAAAGCAGAGCTACAGGGAAATTGATAGCATTGAATGCATTCATTAGAAAAAAGGAAAGATCCAAAGTCAATCATCTGGGCATCCAATTTGGGAAGTGCAACAATATCTCCTTTTTATTTGCTCTATCATTCATGGCTCTCCTTTTTTTCAAATGAGCATCACATCCAGTTTGGTGACTTCATAAGTAGGAAATGGGGAAGTGATACCGCACTTGATTTATGATGAGGACAAAACAACACACCATAAATCAACCCTGGAACCATCAGGCTTCTGAAGGATAAGAAGGGTGCAGCTTCCAAAATGTACGTGTAAGGTGGCCCCAGAACAAAGGCCAAAATTGTAACACAGCAAATCCTGAACACTTTGATTTGGACTGACTATTTTTGTTCAATTTTTTTTCTATTTATTTGGATAAGATGCATTATTTAATATGCTTTAAAAATTTTTTTTTTGCAAAATGATATATAAATATATATGCATATATGTGCATTTGCTTACAAAAATGTTCTTTATATATATATATATATATATATATATTTTTTTTTAAAAGGTGCTTAGATTAC
>JAKSZT010020056.1:1032819-1051788 GCA_026826555.1 Tolypeutes matacus | reverse complement strand
TAATGTTGCTCATTCTGGTGATGTTATTGCTGTAGCCAATGCTGTAATGTGAATTTGACATTTCCTTCCTGACACCAAAATGTTTCATCTTCATATTGCTCTTTGTTTAGCTGCACCAAGATTGGAGAAGATGAATGTTGATCTGGAAGCAGAAGACCTGAGTCTGTACCTGAGACACAGGAGGGGTACAGCAAGAGTGGCCTCCTCAGAGAGTACACACTGGAAGCCAAGGTTAGGAGGGAAGGGCAACAGAGCAGGACCATGAAATCTCCTCTGTGTGCCCTGAAACATCTGCTACACCAGGCCTCAGGGCCCATGCTTTTATCTGCCCCTTCCCACCTGGTCAATCCCTGCCTGAGGCAGGAATATCATACTGGGTCATCTATGACTTTAGACTAGTCCCCAACCCATGTGACTCCCTTGCCTGACTCCCTGTCTTCCAGGCCTTGCTGGCCAACAGCACTTCCCCTCCATCTTAAGAGTACTCATTCACCCCTAGTCTGGAGCCACCCAGGGTTCACAGTTGAATTCACTGGGCAGCAGTATCACATTGCCATTTGGGAACAGGGCTGCTCTGCAGCCCTGTTCCCCTAAGTGTTTGAGTTTGCCAAGCACTGCCAACGCAAAATACCAGAAATATGTTGGCATTTATTGGAATTTATTAGGGTTAAAGCTTAAAGTTCTGAGGCTGTGAAAATGTAAAATCAAGGAATTATCAAAAATGCTTTCTTAACAAGGATCAGCTGCTGCTGGACTCTGGCCAAGGTAAATTGTTCAGTCTGCCTGTCTTTCTCTGCCTTCTCATGGAAACTCACTTTCTCCCTGAGCTCAGCAGTGGGATATCAGAAACAATTGCTCACACCTCTCCCTTCTCCTCTGGCCTGGATGTATTCAGCTTCAAGCTGCTCCATTACTCCCGCCTCTGACCTCTCCCTCAGCCTGTCAGGGTTTCTGTGTCTCTCCAAAGCTGTAGGAGGTCCTGGAGCACTCTCCCATATGTCAGGGCAAACATGGCAGCACTCTTTCTCTGTGTGTTCCATGTATGTAGGACTTTAGCACAATGATTGGAGTCCATCCTGGTCCCTAAATTCTAACCAGAGACCCATAACTAAACTAAAGCAACCTAACAAAAATGACCTAAAAGAAAGGACCCTTATCTGAATCTAACCAAAATGTCCTACATACAAAAGGTTTACACACACAGCAATGGGTAGTAGGAACATACAATTCTGGGGTCCACACAAGACTCAAACGAGTGCATTAATCCAGGGCACTGGGATCAGGAGGGTACTTCTAAGTCTGGGAGTAATGGGAACTCATGAAACAGTGGGTGCACTTTGGGTGTGACCATCATTGTTCAAAATTGGGTGATGACCACCATTGCAATGGTCCCTAGAATGGTCCCAAGAAGAACTCAATGTACTGTGCTTTTTCCACCAAATCTTAGCACCAAAATTAAGTGTGTAACTCAGAGAGTTATGCCATTACTCCCTTCCCCAAGCCAGAGCACACAGATTTTGCAAGGGCCATGGGGTTGCAGGAAGCAGACTGTAAAACTGAAAGCCCCTAATTTCTTCTCCAAAGAACTGATTATATTTACAACAGAATGGACAAATTCTAACCTAAGGCTGCTCTCAAATGCAATGGAGATCATCGAGGGCCTGAGATTTAATTCATCTCAATCCTTCTGGAAGAAGTGAAATAAATACTTTTACAGATGTGTAAAAACTAATAAAGTTTTCTAGAAGCATCTCACTTTAAAAGAAATGTAAAAGAATATTCATCAGGCAGAACAAAAATAATCTCAGTTGATTCAAGATTCAGGATGGATTGAAGAACAGTATCTGTTAATTAAATTTATATATATACATGACTATTGAATGGATAAAGTGATAATGATATCTGTGGCCTAGAGCATCAATAAAGCATTAAAATACAACATAAAATAGTATATACCATAAGATGTGTAAATGGATATGTACCAGTTGGTTATCATTATGAATTCCAAAAATAGACATCGGATGATGCTTGTAAACTGGTCTTTTAATCTGGGCATGATTAAGTTATGATAAGGGAATTGATTGTGCCACAGTCAGTAGGGCATTGAGCCCCACCTCTTGCTGGGTTGGGTCTCAAACATAAAATGAAATGGCAAAAGAGAAAGCTGGAGTAGTTTCTGATGTTGGAGTTCTGATGAGCAAGGACAGAAGGCCCTGGTGAAAAGAGACAAACCATTCACCTGAGAGTTCACAGCTGGTTTTGAGGAGAGAGGAAAAGCTTAGAGAGCCTCATAGTCTACAGCTGACCTTGTGGAGAAAACAGAGGAGCAGAGCCCAGAGGAAAATGCAGACCTGGGAAGACAGGAACCCAAGAGGCCTGAACCCTGGCAAATATTGGCAACTGTCTTGCTCGAAGTTGGGTTAACACACTTTGGTGTAGGAAGAAATGTATGCTTTATGGTCTGGTAATTGTAATCTTCTACCACAAAGAAATACCCTTTATAACGACCAACAGATTTCTGGTATTTTGAAAGAGAACCCCTTTGGCTGACTAATACAGGATATAATATGTTTTAAAATACATTATTTCACCAGTAAGTAACAAATAATAAGTGTAGTTTTGGAAAGGCAAACAGAAGTGTTATAATTTCCCGGATAAAATCTAAAGCATATTGCTAGAATCACCATATCTGAACAACAGAATACCATCAAGTCCAATGGGATGTGGTGGGAGGTGTGGGAGAGGGCAACATGGGAATCCCAGTGGGTTCTGTGTAATATTTTGCGTAATCTAAGCACCTCTTAAAATATATGTGTGTGTATATATATATATAAATAACATTTTTGTAAGCAAATACACATATATGCACATATATTTATATATCATTATGCAAATGTTTGTATGTATTGTGAGAATTTTGATTTTTACCCATAATAAAAAATAAAAAAAAGAAAAAAAAATAAGAAAATACTAAAAAAAGGGCAACATTATTTTTTAAATGGTAATTTTTAAAATGTTTACCCAGAATATAATAGATTGAAGAACCATTGAAAACAACCAGGATAATTTGAAATAAGTGGAAAGCCCATCTTTACATAAACTAAGAGAAATCTCGAGTTCTTATGCATGAATTAGTGGTAACAAATTGAACACAAATGAGTGTGGAGGACGATGTAGGAGGAGCAGATCTCAGAACAAACTGCAAACGCACATTTCCAAGAGGAGAAATACATCCTTAACTGCACAGTCACAGCCGCTTCCTTAAGATATTGGCAACAAGTTGCCTAGACTGGAGGTGGAGATTTTTTTGGAGATCAACATTCATTACATTCTCAGGGTTTCTCTCCAGTATGAATGTTGAAATGTTTAATGAGATAATGCCTTTGGCTGAAGGCTATTCCACATTCCTTATATACACAAGGTTTCCTTCCACTGTGAATTTTCTCATGGTCAGTGATATTTGATTTTCTACTGAAGTCTTTCCTACATTCCTTACAGATATAATGTTTCTCTCCAGTTTGTCTTCTCTGGTGTGTAATGAGGCTTGATTTCTGAATGAAAGCTTTCCCACATCCATCATATTCTTAGCATTTCTCTCTGGTATATGTCCTCAGCTGGTTAATGAGGTTTTCCCTCTGGTTGAATTTTTTCCACATTCATTGCCTATATAGGGTTTTTCACCAGAATGAATGCTCTGATCTTAAATGAACCATTGCTTTTAGCTGAAGGCTTTTCTGCATTCTTTACATTCATATTGTTTCTGTCCATTATGAGTTTTTTTCATTTTCAGTAGATATGATTTGTAACTAAAGGCTTCTTCACGTGACTTACATGCATAGGGTTTCTTTGCTGTAGAAAATCTCTTGTATCTGAGATTTGATATTTAAATTAAGGCTTTCCCACATATATATTATTTCTCTTCAGTAAGAATTTTCTGATGAATAAAGAGGTTTTCTGTCAGGTTGAAAACTTCCCACATATATTATATTTCTATGCTTGTTCCCCTGTATGGCTTTTAAAATGAGGAGTAAAATAATGACTGTAAAGAGCAGACTACATTCAGCACACACATATGGTTTCTCTCTACTTTGAATTTTCTCATATTCCATGAGGTTTTGTTTCAGTTGGTAGCATTCCCATGTTCATTACAATACTAACTACTGTATGAATATTTCATCCTCAATGACATTTAATCCCTGGCTGAGGATTTCCAATATTCCTTACATACACAGGATTTTAATCCTGTATGTTTCTTTAATGTGACTCTAGCTTTCCCAAATACATGAAATCCCAAATGGCATCTCTGAAGGATTAATTCTCAAGTATCACATGAGGTTGAATTTCCAAGAAAACTTCAAACTCATTACAGTTAAACAGGAGGACTATCATGTGGGCAACTGGCAAAACTCATTGTCTTCATTCTTTTTATTATATAGATTCCTTCATGGTTAGGTAAGCATGATGTAAATACCTTCTAAGTGAATTTCTATTCATAGAAGTGTTATTTTGAGGAAACAGTGCTTGCAGTTAGAGAACATATTTTCCCTTCTTTCTTACATTCTTTGCCTTTATCTTAATTCTGTACTTTGTGGAAGTGGGTATAGCTCATTCACAAGCCTTTGGTTATGTGATTCTTTCTGCTTCTTAATATCCTATGCTTCTTCATAATTTGTGGGATGCAGCAAAAGGAGTGCTACAGCGAAATTTATAGCATTGAATGCATTCATTAGAAAAGAGGAAAGATCCAATATCAATCATCTAGGTGTCCAATTGGGGAAGTGAAACAATATCTTCTATTTATTTGTGTTATAATTCATGGCCGGAACAGTATGTTCCTACTAACCCATTGCTGTATGTGTAAGACTTTTGTATGAAGGCCAGTTTGGTTAGAATCAGATAAGGGTCCTTTTGAATAGTCACTGTTTGGAAGATGGTTTTAGATTAGTTAAGGTTCTCTGATTAGATTTCAGGCACCAGAATGGACCCCAATCATTGTGCTGAAGTCCTACATACATGGAACACACAGAGAAAGAGTGCTGTCATGTTTACCCTGCCATATGAGAAACACCTCCAGGATCTCCTACAACTGTGGGGAGACACAGAAACCCTGAGAGGCAGAGGAAGAGGCCAGAGGCTTTCATGGAGCATCTTGAACCTGAAGACATCCAGGCCAGAGGAGAAGGGAGAGGTGTGATCAGTTGAATCTGATGGCCCCACTGCTGAACTCAGTGAGAAAGTGAATTTGGAGGAGAAGGCAGAGAGAGACAGGCATGCCCAGCATTTTGCCTTGGCAGGAGTCCAGCAGCAGCTGACCCTTGTTAAGACAGCATTTTAAATGATGACATGATTTAGACATTTTCACAGCCTCAGAACTGTAAGCTTTAACCCTAATGAATTCCAATAAAGGCCAAACTATTTCTGGTATTTTGCATTGGCAGCACTTGGAAAATTCAAAGTGTTAAAGATACAGGTTTGAAGAGCTGCCCTCTTCCCAAATGACAGTGTGATGCTGCTGCCAGTGAGTTCACCTGTAAACTGTGGGTTTCTTCACACTTGGCAGGATTGTTTACTGGTAAGATGGAGAGGCAGTGCTCTTGGTCAGCAAGACCTGCAAGACAGGGATTCAGGCAGAGATTCACATGGTTTGGAGACTAGTATAAAGTCACGGATTCCCCAGTATGGTGTACCTGCCTCAGGCAGGTGTTGGCCAGGTGTTCAGGGTGAGATTAAACCATGGGACCTGGGAACTGGTGCACAGAGGAGTCAGGGCATAGAGAGGAGACTACCTGTTTCTGCTCCTTTTGCCATTTCCGCCTTCCCTTGGCCTCCAGCGTTGACCCTCTGAGAAGGTTGCTCTGAATGTACCCCTCCTGGTTTTAAGGCACTGACTCATGTCTTCTGCTTCCAGTTCCATGTTCACCTTCTCCAATCTTGGGGCAGGTAAGTAAGAACAATGCCAAGATGAAAACTGTTGGTGACAGGAAGCTAATGTCAAAATTCACATTACTGCATTGGCTACAGCAATAATATCACCAGAATGAGCAACATTAGGCCAGTGACCCTAATGAATAGAACAGAAATCCCAGAAAGTTCTGGGACCTAAGGCTGACAAGAACAGAAGTGAGGTTATAAGAGAGGGCAATATTTGCAGAAAACCTCAGAAGGTGCTGATGCCACATATTTATCAGACTAATTAAATATTAAAATTTCAATAGATTTTCAACAGTGTTGAAATGATGCAGACTTCTTCAATCCCAGAAGAGAATGGAGGGGTTGGTTGGGAAGAATTTGATGAACAGCTGAAGAAGCTGGAATGTAACACATGTTCACTTCACTTCCCCCAATACAGAGAGGGAATGTCCTTTTTTGGAACCAAACTCTCAGAGCCCCAATGAAAACCATTGTCATGAGCTCAGGATCTGCAAAGGAGGACAGGGAGAAAGCCCTGCACAGCACTCACAGCCTGAGTTAGTGATGTGAGTCACTCTGGTCTTCACTGGGGAGTAAGGAGCAGTAAGTCTGTCTTCTCCTGTGGTGTTAACAGTCCTCTAATTGGACATGTGTAGAGAGCATGGTGGCCTTCACACAGTCACATCCATGCTCCTCATGCTCCATTCTCACTCTTGCTGAGGGTGGCCTCCACCCGTCCAGGAAGAGTGGGAGGGTGCCCAGGGGAGAGAGCAGTTTTCCTTATGGGTGACTGTATTAGCAAAGGATGAGGGGAAGCGCGCCTCCTCAGTAATGTTGCAGATACAATTTTATATCTTCTAATCAACCACTTTGTATGATTTCATTGTGTGATATTTTCATAATTTCTTTTAAATTATAACCAAAGAGTCCATGCAAAGTGTATAAAAATAATTTATGTCTGTTATGGCAAACAGCCAAATTCCTTCTCTATCCTCAATCCCCATTCCTCTTTCCTAAGAATTATCAGCATTGGCAGATTATTTTTGGTACACTTTTCTGCATGCACTCTCGAGTTTCATTTATCCCATAGCTTTTCATATAGTGAGAAAAATATTGGAGTACAATGTAAAAATATAAATAAATTTTCTAAATTCTTAAAATACTTGAGATTAGAGGTATATCATCTAATCATGAAAGGATGATTTCTGAATTGAAATAATAAAGAAAATTGGAGTTAAGTAGAAAGCAGTGGACTTTAGTTCAGGGGCTGTTAAACTTGAATCCACATCAGAATCAGGTGAAAAAACTGAAAAAGTATAAATGGCTAGGGTGCCTTAAAAGAAAATGCTACAGGATAGAGGCAAGATAGCAATGGTTTAGGAGGATACTCACTGAAGTGATCTCTGAAGTTGGCCAATTGTGGATGGGGCCTTGCACAAGGGTCTGTGCTGTCGGCACTCCAAGTGAGAAGCCTGGGTCACCTAGCAGTAGGCAGATTGATGGTGTAGAGTGATCGGTGGAGATTCTTGAGTTTTGAACCTGCCTGTGGTGGTTAACCCAGATGGCTGAGCCCACCCACAGGGAAAATGGCTGGTTTCAACCAAGAATCCTGAAACCATGACTCATGCTCCTGGTTTGAGGCACCATATTCTGAGGGGGGGAGGGCTCTGACAGAAGGTGTAGAGGGGTTTAACTTCTGTGGATTTGTCTGCCTGGAACCCCTAATAGCATTGGGGTTCAAATAAGCTGGCTTGAAACAGTGCCAGGCTTAGGAGAGAGGCGAATCTGCTGAGGAAACCTGATGTACGCAGCAGCCCTTTGACACTGAGGCCTGGCCCCAGAGGGGGTGGAGTCAGCCAATTTTTATTGCTCTGCCCTGACAAGCATCATACCTTCACTCCCATGGGGAGGGCAGAAATTGGGAAGGGCTTGATTAGGTTTCATGAGCCTATTTAGGGTCCCATCAGTGAAGGGGGTGATCTACCAGAGAACGTTTTTTGGTCCCTTATATCACCAAAAAAAACAACAAAAAAAAGAGACAGTCACTTTAAAAAATGAATTCCTGTTCTTAATTTAGTTTAATACTGAAAATCTAGCTCAAAACCTGCAGATAGAACCCGGAAGGGAAATTGAAAAAACACAAGCAGGCTGAGAGGATCTGCAAGGACCCGAGAAGGAACACTTCATCCATAGCTTTGTTTGACTGATTGCTGATGTGGTTGTTTGGTTTTTCTCTGTTTATTTGTTGTCTCTTGTTTTCTTTCCTATTTCCTCCCCCCTCTCTGTTTTCCTTCATTTTTTAAAATATTAGGTGCTCCTAGATTACATCTTCTTTGCTGTTCTTCTTCTTCAGTGATTTCCCATTCTCTCTATATATTTATATTGTATCCCAAGTTATCTCTTATCCTTCCTTCATCTCTCTGCCTTCTGCTTTCTGTTGTGGTTCTTAGACACTATGTTTTTTCATTAGCCCACAAAGTGAGGGCGCCAATTTCTATTCTAACTATTTTGATTTCTTGTTATTTTATTAATATTAGCTTTTTCCTTTAACCCTTTCTTTACTCTTTCTCGCTTCCTCATCATTCTGGCCTTCAAAATCATTATATGTATATTCCTCTATTTGGTTCCCCAGCCCATTTTAAGTAGTCCACCTTTTTTGGGGGGGTTAGAGCACACTGCCTACACAAGTTAAATATTCATTTCACTAAGTCCTATTATGCCCCTTTTCTAACTTTTAACAATATTACTATTATCCTTCTTCCTTTCTCACATATTTAAATTTTCTGGAACTAATTTTTTGCCTTCAAGGTAACGTAGAAAAAAGCAAGGAAACAAAATAAGAAGAAAAAGTCTCAAGGAGAAAACTTAACACACACACAGATCCACCAACTAAATAAAACTTGAGAGGAGAGAGAGAATCTAATTAACTGAACAAACCCAGCAAGATAAAATGGTGACTAGAGAGCAACAAAAAATTACAAACCACACTGAGAAACAGGAAGACATGGACCACTCCAGTGAACAAAGTAAAAACCAGGAATATATGCAGAACATCACACAACTAATCAAAGATTCCCAAACAAATATCATGAAACAATTTAATGAAGAGAAGGAAGACATTAATAATATAAAGAAGACACTGGGAGAACATACTGAAGAAATTGGAAACATACACAAAAAGATGAGAGATATGATGGTGATCAGTGGCACAATCCAAGAAATCAAAAGGATGCTGGATTCACATAACAGCAGATTTGAGCAGACAGAAGAAAGAATTAATGATGTGGAAGACAATACAGCTGAAACCAAAATGATAGTAGAACAGATAAACAAAAAAATATTAAAAATCAAGCAGGGACTCAGGGACTTAACTGACAACACAAAACACACAAACATATGCATTATGGGCATCCCAGAAGGAGAAGAGAAGGGAAAGGGAACAGCAGGAGTGTTGAAGAAAATAATGGGTGAAACCCCCTGACCCTATTGAGAGAGATGGATGTGCAGATCCAGGAAGCAAAGCACACCCCAAACAGTATAAATCCCAGCAGGTCAACTCCAAGACATTTACTCATCAAAATGTCCAATGCTCAAGAAAAAGAGAAAACACTCAAGGCAACAAGAGAAAAGAGAACCATCACAAATAAGGGATGCACAATAGTATTAAGTGCTGATTTCTCATCGGAAACCATGGAGGGAAGAAGACAGTGGTGTGACATAGTCAAAGTACTAAAAGAAAAAACTTCCAGCCACAAATTCGGTATCCAGCAAAACTGACATTCAAAAATAACAGAGAGTTCAAAATGTTCACAGATAAACAGAAATTAAGAGAGAATGTCAATAAGAAACTGACATTTCAAGATATGCAAAAGGAAGTTCTACAAGTTGAAAGGAAAAATCAAGAGTTAGGAGAGCTTAAAAACAACTAAAAAGACAAAAACAGAACAAAACAACATATGACATACTTTAATCCAGAGAAAATATGGCTGAAGTAAGAAATTCATTGTGAGAAATAACACTGAATGTTAATGGATTAAATTCCCCAATAAAAAGACACAGATTGGCAGAACGGATAAAGAAATATGATCCATCTATATACTGTCTACAAGAAACCCACCTTTGACCCAGGGATTCAAGGAGGCTGAAAGTAAATGGTTGGAAAAAATTTTTACAAGCGCACAATAGCCATAAAAGGGCAGGAGTAGGTATTCTAATATCAGACAAAATAGACTTTAAATGCAAACCTACTGTAAGAGACAAAGATGGACACTATATATTAGTAAATGGGGAAATCACTCAACAAGAGAAAACAATCATAAACATTTACACACCTAATGGGCATGCCTCAAAATTCATGAGGCAAACTCTGGAAAAGCTAAGTGGAGAAATAAATGCCTCTACAATTATAGCAGGGGACTTTATTACAACATTATCTTCATTAAACAGAACATCTGCAGAGAATCAACAAACAAACAAAGACTCTCAACAATACATTAGAGGACCTGGACTTAAAAGACATATACAGAACAATATACCCAAATACATCAGGATTTATATTCTACTCGAGTGCACATGGATCACATTCCAAGATAGACCACATGCTAGTCCAGAGAAAAACTCTCAATGAATTCAGAAAGATTGAGATTATACAAAGTAAATTCTCTGATGACAATAGCATTAAATTGGAAATCACTAAGGGCAAGAGAAACAGGTTAGGCACAAGAATATGGAAGTTAAACAACACAATCTTAGACAAGCAGTGGGCCAAGGAGCAAATCTCAAGAGAAATCAGTAACTACCTTGAAACTAATGAAAATGGCAACACAATATATCAAAACCTATGGTTTGCAGTCAAATTTGGCCTGAGAGGGAAGTTCGTAGCCATAAATACATATATTAAAAAGGAAGAAAAGGCTAAAATTGAAGTCCAAACTGCACATTTGGAGAAATTGTAAAAAGAACAACAAACTAAACCTAAAAGAAGTAGAAAGAAGGAAATAACAAAGATTAGAACAGAACTAAATGATGTAGAGAATAAGAAACCACTAGAATAAAATAAACAAAACCAAAAGCTGGTTCTTTGATAATATCAATAAAATTGACAAACCCTAAGTCAGGCTAACAAAGAAAAAGAGAGAACAGAGGCAAATACACAAAATAAGGAACAAGCAAATGGATATCAGTACTGACCCCACAGAAATAAATAGCATCATAAGAGGATACTTTGAAAAATTATATGCCATCAAGAGTGAAAATTTAAAGGAATTGGACAAGTTTGTAGAAACTCACAAATATCCTACACTGATGAAAGAAGAAATTGATGAACTCAACTGTCCACTATGGTAAAGAGATAGACTCAGTCATCAGAAACCTCCCAACCAAGAAGAGTCCAGGACCAGATGTCTTCAGAGCTGAATTCTATCAAACATTCCAGAAAGAGCGAATGGCAATTCTACTTAACATCTTCCAAAGAATAGAAATAGAAGGAAATTACCTAACTCATTCTACGATGACAAAATTATCCTAATATCAAAACCAAACAAATATACCACTTGAAAGGAAAATTTCAGACAAATTTTTCTAATGAAATTCGATGCTAAAATCCTCAACAAAATACTTGCTAATAACATTCAACAACTCATCAAAAGGATTATACAGCATGACCAAGTGGGTTTCATCCCGGGTATGCAAGGATGGTTCGATATAACTAAATCAATCAATGAAACACCACATAAACAAACTGAAAGATAAAAACCACATGATCATTTCTATAGAGGCAGAAATAGCATTTGAAAAAATACAGCACACTTTCCTGATAAAAACACTGCAAAATATAGGAACAGAAGTAAATTTTCTGAATATGATAAAGGGTATATAAGAAAAACCAATGCAAACTCATCTTCAATGGTGAAATTGTAAAAACCTTCCCTCTGAGATTCAGAATAAGACAAGGATACCCACTATCAGCACTCTTATTTAATATAGCATTAGAAGTACTTGCTCGAGCACTGAGTCCAGAAAAGGATATAAAAGGAATACAGATTGGAAAAGAAGAAGTAAAAATTTTTTTTGCAGATGACATGATCCTATGCATAGAAAGCCCAGAAAAAGCTATAACAAACCTTCTGGAACTTATAAAGTAGTTCAGTAATGTTGTAGGCTATAAGATCAATGCCCAAAAATCAGTAGCATTTCTGTACATCAATAACGAGCAATCAGAGAAGGAAATCAAGAAAAAAAATGCCATTTACAATACTAAATAAAAGAATCAAATACTTGGGAATAAATTTAACTAAAGATGTACAGGACTTATATACAGAAAATTACACAACATTGTTAAAAGAAATTAAAGAAGAATTCAATAAATAGAAAAATATTCCCTGTTCATGGATAGGAAGACTAAACATCATCAAGATGTCTAGCTTACGCAAACAACTCTACAGATTTATTGCAATCCCAAAATGAATCAACACTATATTTTTCAAGGAACTGGAAAAACTAACCACAAAATATATTTGGAAATGTTAGAGGCCCCGAATTGCCAAAGACATATTGAAAAAGAAAAATGAAGTTGGAGATATCGCATTACCAGACTTTAAATATATTATACAGCTACAGTGATCAAAACTGCATGGTATTGGCACAAGGATAGATGTATTGAACAATGGAATTGAATTGAGAGTTATGATACAGATCCTCACATATACAGTCATCTGGTATTTGTCAAGGCTACCAAGCCCACTCAGTTGGGAGAGAATGGCCTCTTTAACAAGTGGAGCTTGGAGAACTGGATATCCATATCCAAAAGAATGAGAAAAGAATACCATCTCACACCTTATGCAAAAATCAACTCAAGATGGATCAAAGATCTAAATGTAAGAGCACAAATCATAAAGACCTTGGAATATAATGTAGGAAAACATCTACAGGACCTTGTAATAGGAGAGGCTTTCAGGAACTTCACAGCCAAAGCATGAGCAGCAAGAGAAAAAAATAGATAAATGGGATCTCCTCAAAATTAAAAACTTCTGCACCTCAAAGGACATTATTAAGAAAATAAAAAGGCAGCCTACCCAATGGGAGAAAATATTTGGCAACCATATATCTGATAAGAGCTTAATATCCTGCATGTATAAAGAAATCCTACGCCTTGAAAACAAAAACAAACAACTCATTTAAAAAATGGGCAAGTGACCTGAAAAGACACTTCCCCAAGGAAGGAATACCAAGGGCTAAAAAGCACATGAAGAATGCTCAATATCGCTTGCTATCAGGGAAAGGCAAATCAAAAGTGCAATGAGATACCATTTACACCCATCAGAATGCAGCTATTAAAAAATCAGCAGACTCTAAGTTTTGGAGAGTATGTGCAGGAATAGGAACCCTCATCCACTGCTGGTGGGATTGGTGAATGGTCCAGTCACTGTGGAGGAAAGTTTGGTGGTTCCCCAGAAAAGTAACAATAGATCTTTCATATGATCCAGAAATTCCACTTGTGAGTAAATACCCAGAAGAACTGAAAGCAAATACACGAACTGATATATTCACAACAATATTCATACTGGCATTGTTCACCATTGCCAAAAGTTGGCATCATCCCCAGTGCCCATCAACAGATGAATGGATAAGCAATACGTGGTACATACATACAATGAATATTACTCAGCTGTAAGAAGGAATAAAGTGCTAACACCCGGAATAACGTGGATGAATCTTGAAGACCTTATGTTGAGTGAAGCGAGGCAGGCATTGAAGGATGAACAATATATGACCTCACGGATTTGAACTGAGGAAAGTGAGCAGTCTCTGAGAACCATTGTCTGAAAGATAGGTTAACAATGGAGAGAAAAATAAGAGTAGGCTGTGAGCCATCACCTATATGGACATAATCTATGGTAAAGCGATAGAGTATAGTTGTATATTGAAGGATAGGATAGATGGGTAGTGATATTAATGGCTTTGGTGGCACAGGGTTGACAGATGGTTAGATTAGGAAGTGCAGGTTGGAATACCCAGGCCATGTGTATTAGTCAGCCAAAGGGGTGCTAATGTAAAATACCAAAATTGGGTTGGTCTTTATAAAGGGTATTTATTTGGGGTAGAAGCCCACAGATACCAGGCCATAAAGTGTTAAGTTTCTTCTCTCACCACAGTCTATTGCCACGTGTTAGAGCAAGACAGCTGCTGGCGTTTGCCAGGGTTCAGGCTTCTGGGATTCCTCTCTTTCTGGGGCTGGGTTTCTCTCCGGGTTTAGCTCCTGTTTCCTCCACAAGGTCAGCTGTAGACGATCAGGCAAACAGCTTGCTTCTCTGCTCCTGTGGTCTTCTTTCCAACATCAAAACTTCTTCTCAAAAGACTGCTTCAACTGTCCTTTGTCTTGCCTTTTATATTCGATTCCCCACCGACCAAGGGGTGGGGCTCAATGCCCTAGTCCTAACCTAATCATGCCCAGATTTTTTTTTTTTGGGGGGGAGAGTAAATGACAAAGTTTTAATTAATTTCACCTATAAAAGATGAATTGCCAAGTAAATGTTGTAGTATATCCCATTCAATCCATTAAATCAAAATAGCCTTTTTTAGGTAAATACCCAGTGTAAGAGCATATATCTTGAGAATTGTTGTTTCAAGGAAATGTCTAACTCAATTGGATATTTCCCAGCATTTCAGACACTTACTTAAATACATCTCATGTGAAATGTTAAAACAATGCCTCACTTCACTGCATATTCTGCCACTGCTAATATTCCATGACCTTATGCCCATTTAACTGCAAAGCTCCTTCTGCAGATATTCTGCTTTTCCTGGAACTGCTGTACCCCCACAATTCTCTTTTTTTTTTATTATGGGTAAAAATCAAAATTCTCATAATACATACAAACATTTGCAAAATGATATATAAATATATATGCATATATGTGTATTTGCTTACAAAAATGTTATATATATATATATATATATACATATATTTTAAGAGGTGCTTAGATTACCCAAAATATTACATGGAACCCACTGGGATTCCCATGTTGCCCACCTCCCACACCTCCCACCCCATCCCACACAAACATCTCCCACAGTGTGGCCCACCACCCTCAATGAACCTCATGCCCAGAGTAACAGATCAGTTTACAAGCATGATTCAATTATAATTTTGGAATTCATAATTACATCAAACTGCCACATTCCACCCTCTGAATTCCAAAAATACATTACAATATTTTAAAAAATCTTAAATCAGTAACAATCCAAGGACAAAATCATATCAAAATCATTTTAAAGAAATGCAGTTCATCTTGAGGCAAAGTCCCGTCTGCTATAGACCTTTGAAACTTACAAAACCATTTAACTGCTTCCAATACACAAATGGAAAGACAAAGGATAAACATTTTCAATATCATAAGAAGAAATTTGGATGTTAAACATAAGTCATGGATCCTCTACAGTTCAGTATACCTGCAGGGCATTCTCCTTTCGATTTCAAAGTCTGAGAGTCATTCTTAAGACGATGGTTTCTTTTCCTTGGGGCCACATGGGAACCCACACTTTCCACAGGCTTGCCCAATGGCCATTTTCGTGGTTCCAACCTGATCAAGCATCTGGGTGTCGACCAAGCTCCAAATCTCACCCTCCAAAAGTATTGAGGGGATTGCCACATCTTACCCAATCTTTAGGTTAGAGTCATAGCCCCCCTAGAACACTGAGGTGAAGACAACATTCCCCCTAACTTTTGACATACAGGCTAAACCCTCTCAGAGCAACGAGTTGACCACCTGGCCTTCCCTAACCTTTGGCATAGAGGCTCAACCCTCTCAGAGCAATGAGTTGACCACCTGGCCTTCTCTAATCTATGGGGGACTGGTATACCCCTCTCAGACAAATTGGGTGTTGACCTTAACCACCCTAAACTTTGAGGAATGTTTTCCACCCTCTCTACACCCTGGGGTGGCAAAATTCTTCCTGAACATCGGGTGGGGACATCCACCTTCTTCAACTGCTGGGGAAAACTAACCCTCTCTGAACCATGCGGCATCAAAACTTTCTCAGAACATCGGGTAGGAACATCCACCCTCCTCAACTGCAGGGGCAAACTCACCCTCTCTGTACACATGGGTGGGGCTCCTCTCTTGGTCCAAGGAGATGTCTTAAGTCCAGATCTCTGCTTCCATGGTTTTCTTCTTAAAGCTGATTCTCCTTCAATCTCTCCTTTACATGTCCTCTTTTGTCCAAGCTGACAGTGGCTTTGTTCATACAGGTCTCTCAAAAACTTTGTTGGTTTAGCATGCAGGAAGCAGGGGTCCAAGCCATCAGACAGTAAGACTTTCCACAGGTCTTTCCTAGATAACTGCATCTTCAATTTTGAGTTATGAGTTCCAAGTTTAGTAAAGTCTTCAAATAGGGCATTTTGATCTGGGAATTAGATTTCCACAAACTTGGAAGTTCCAGAATCAGTTTCTGTTTTCTTTGTTCCCAAAAGTTCAGTCCTTAGTGTATTTCTCTCTTCTAGTATTTTGCTATAAGCCTCAAGGAGAAGCCAAGCCACATTCTCTGAGTTTACCCTTGGAAAGTTATTTAGCTAAATGCTCTGGTTCGGCATTTTCAAATTCTGTCTTCCATATAACACCAGTAGTTAATCTTGTTAAGCTCTCTGCAACTTTAAAACATGGATCGCCTTTCTTCCAGTTTCCAATAAAAGTTTCATCATTTACTTCTAAGACATCACAGAAAGTCTTCTTTAGCATCCATATTGCTATCAACAGTTTCTTCAAAGCGATCTTGGCCTTTTCCATCAAGCAGTTCACAATTCCTCCAAAAAAATACCCCTTACCCATATATATAATCATTCCAACATTTTCGTAATTACAAAAACACTTCCCCACTCCTCGGTACCCAATTCTGTATTAGTCAGCCAAAGAGATGCTAATGTAAAATACCAAAAATGGGTTGGTGTTTATAAAGGGTATTTATTTGGGGTAGAATCCCACAGATACCAGGCCATAAAGCGTTAAGTTTCTTCTCTCACCACAATCTATTGCCACGTGCTAGAGCAAGACAGCTGCTGGCGTTTGCCAGGGTTCAGGCTTCTGGGATTCCTCTATTCCCAGGGCTGCATTTCTCTCTGGGCTTAGTTCCTGTTTCCTCCACAAGGTCAGCCATAGACGATCAGGCAAACAGATTGCTTCTCTTCTCCTGGGGCCTTCTTTCCAACATCAAAACTTCTTCCCAAAAGACTGCTTCAACTGTCCTTTGTCTTGCCTTTTATATTCGATTCCCCACCCACCAAGGGGTGGGGCTCAACACCCTAATCCTAACCTAATCATGCCCAGATTAACAGATCAGTTTAAAAGCATGATTCAATTATATTTTTGGAATTCATAATTACATCAAACTGCTACAGCATGTAACTATGAATCTTGTCATTCCATGAGTCAAGACAGTGGAGTGTCATAGGACCCAGGGGGATGGGGAGGAAGGAACTGTTAAGATCAAAATGGAATTTAGTGGTCATGGGAAAGGTTTTTCATTACCTTACAGTAATGGACACAGGACATAGCAAATATAATCGCAAATTATAAAATGGTACCATCTAATTTGTAAACTATACTGTAAACCATTGACAAGGTTTAGTTGCTATATTTTAATATCGGAAAAAAAGTTATAACAATGCTAACATCCATTTCTAAAATAAGTTTTTATAAGGGTTGGGAAGTGGGAGGGAATTTCGGTAAGTGGGAGTCCCTAGTATTCAGTGTGTGACTTTGCTGTGACCTAAAACTTCTTTGGAAATTAAATGAAAATTTGGGAGGCACTGGGGAACGAGAAGTGAAAGGTGTCACGGTACCCTAGACATCCGATAATACAGTGATAAAAGGATAAAAGAATAATTTTTAAAAGGATTTTTTTTTGTTTTTTTCCTGTTTTTTGATTGTCCCAATCCTCTAAATATATTTATTTGTACTTTTGTATTATTTCTTCTGAGTTTCCATATATTTATCCCTTGAATTTAATCTTATTAAAAGAAAGAGCATAGCAGGGAAACAAACAAGTGTAAATGAAAACATATGGAAAGTGCCAAATGAAGCACAGAACTTATTCACATTTGTGGAGTAAAGAAACTAATGCTATGGAGAAACATCAGGAAAAAGCAGAATGTTGGCAGACTGAGTGAAAGTGATTGCATAGAAGCCAAAGAAACAAGTATGTTATTTAACTTTGAAAGGTGAATTTACTCCTGAAATTCACAGCGTGTTAGGTTAAACCAGTGTATAGAAGATGATTTTAAGTTAATACGCAGAAATAGCACCCCAAAAAACATTAATCTTTTATTTGAAAAGTGAAGAAATTACTGCATTGGCATAGAATTTCATAAAATCTGGGTTTATACATTGTGAGGGAAAGCAAGAGCATAGTACGGAAACAAACAAGTATCTTATTAATATTCCAAAATTGAACTACCTCCTGCAATCACAGCGTGTGTGGTGAAAGCAGTGGCTTGAAATTCATTGTAAATGAAAACACATAAAAAGCACCAAATGAAACACCGATCTTATTCATATTTGTGGAGTAAAGAAATTAGTGCTATGGGGAAACATCACGAAAAAGAAGAATGTTGACATACTGAATGAAAGTGATTGCATAGCAGCCAAAAAACAAGAATGTTACTTATTTTGAAAGGTGAATTTACTCCTGAATTCACAGCGTGTTACGTTAAACCAGTGTATAGAAGATGATTCTTAAGTGAAAACACAAGCAAAGACGCAAAAATATACACTACACTTACATAGCTTTGAAAAGAGAAGAAAATACTGCATTGCATAGAATTTCATTAAATCCGGGTTTTTACATTGTGAGTGAAAGCAAGATCATATCAGTCAAACAAAAAAATTCCTTACTAACGTTTCAAAGTTGAAGTACCTCCTGCAATCACAGCGTCTTTGGTGAAAGCAGGGTTTTGAACATCATTGTAGAGCCAAACATATGCAAAGCCCCAAATGAAACGCAAATATTTTTCTCATTACTGAAGGAAAGAAACTAGTGGTTGGAGATAGCATTAGAAAAAGCAGA
>JAKSZT010020056.1:1011665-1032809 GCA_026826555.1 Tolypeutes matacus | reverse complement strand
CCATTGTAAATGAAAACACATGCAAAGCACCAAATGAAACACAGAACTTTTCACATTTGAGGAGTAAAGAAACTACTGCTATGGGGAAACATCGGCAAAATCATACTGTTTGCATACTGAGTGAAAGTGATTGTGAAGCAACCAAACAAACAATTATGTTACATAAATTTGAAAGGTGAATTTACTCCTGAATTCACAGTTTGTTATATTAAATCATTGTATAGAAGATGATATTAAGTGAATACACAGATATAGCACCACAAAAAAAACTTATCTTACATTTGAAAAGTGAAGAAATTCCTGCATTGGCATAGAATTTCATAAAATCCGGGTTTTTATATTTTGAGTGAAAGCAAGAGCATAGCAGGGAAATAAACAAATATCTTATTAACCTTTCAAAATTGAACTACCTCCTGCAGTCACAGCGTGTTTGGTGAAAGCAGTGGTTTGAAGGTCTTTGTAAATGAAAACACATGCAAAGCACCAAAGGAAACATAGATCTTATTCACATTTGAGGAGTAAAGAAACTAGTGGTATGAGGAAACATCAGGAAAAAACGGACTGTTGGCATACTGAGTGAAAGTGATTGCGAAGCAGCGAAAAAAAAGTATGTCACTTAACTTTGAAAGGTGAATTTACTCCTGTATTCTCAGCATGTTATGTTAAACCAGTGTATAGAAGATGATTATAAGTGAGTACACAGATATAGCACCACACAAAAAAAAACTAATCTTACATTTGAAAAGTGAAGAAATTACTGCATAGGCATAGAATTTCATAAACTCTGGGTTTTTATAGTGTGAGTGAAAGGAAGAGCATAGCAGGGAAACATACAAGTATCTTATTAACCTTTCAAAATTGAACTACCTCCTGCAATAACAGCGTGTTTGGTGAAAGTAGTTGTTTGAGGGTCATTGTAAATGAATACACATGCAAAGCACCAAATGAAACAGAGATCTTATTCACATTTGTGCAGAAAAGAAACTAGTGCTACGGGGAAACATCAGAGAAAAGCAGAATGTTGGCATACTGAGTGAAAGTGATTGCATAGCAGACAAACTAACAAGTATGTTACTTAACTTTAAGGTGAATTTACTCCTGAATTCACAGCGTGTTAGTACAAACCAGTGTATAGAAGATGATTTTAAGTTAATACACAGATAAAGTACCCCCACAAAACACTAATCTTACATTTGAGAAGTGAAGAAATTATTGCATTGGCATAGAATTTTGTAAAATCCGGGGTTTTACATTGTGAATGAAAGCAAGAGCATAGTAGGGAAACAAACAACGATGTTATTAAGTTTTCAAAATTGCACTACCTCCTGCAATCAGAGCATGATTGGTGAAACCAGTGGTTTGAGGGTCATTGTAAATGAAAACACATGCAAAGCACCAAATGAAACACAGATCTTATTCACATTAGTGGAGTAATGAAACTAGTGATATGGGGAAACATCAAGAAAAAGCAGAAAGTTGGCATACTGAGTGAAAGTCATTGCATAGCAGCCAAAGAAACAAGTATGTTACTTAACTTTTAAAGGTAAATTTAATCCTCAATACACAGCGTGTTAGGTGAAACAAGTGTATAGATGATTTTAAGTTAATACACAGATACACCACTGCCAAAATACCCTAATATTACGTTTTAACAGTGAAGAAGTTAGAGCATTGGCATAGAATTTCATAAAATCCAGGTTTTTACATTGTGAGTGAAAACAAGAGCATAGAAGGGAAACAAACAAGTAAATTATTAACCTTTGAATATTGCACTACCTCCTGCATTCACAGAGTGTTTGGTGAAAGCAGTGTTTTAAGGTCATTGTAAATGAAAATACATGGAAATAACCAAAAGAAGCACAGATCTTATTCACATTCGTGGCGTAAATAAACTAGCTCTATGGGGAAACATCAGGAAAAAGCAGAATGTTGGCATAATGAGTGAAAGTGATTTCATAGCAGCCAAAGAAACAAATATGTTACTTAACAATGAAAGATGAATTTACTCCTGAATTCACAGTGTGTTAGGTTAAACCAGTGTACAGAAGATGATTTTAAGTGAATACACAGATATAGCACCATGAAAAGCATTAATCTTACATTTGAAAAGTGAAGAAGTTACTGCATTTTCATAGAATTTGATAAAATACGGATTTTTACATTGTGAGTGAAAGCAAGAGCTTAACACGGAAACAAACAAGGATCTTATTAACCTTTCAAAATTGAACTACCTCCTGCAATCACAGTGTGCTTGGTAAGGGCAGTGGTTTGAGGGTCATTATAAATTAAAATACATGCAAATCACCAAATGAAACACGGATCTTATTCACATTTGTGGAGTAAAAACTAGTGCTATGGGAAAACCTGAGGAAAAAGCAGAATGTTTGGCATAGTGAGTGAAAGTGATTGCATAGCAGCCAAAAAACAAGTATGTTACTTAACTTTGAACGGTGAATTTACTCCTGAATTCACAGAGTGTAAGGTTAAACCGGTGTACAGAAGATGATTTTAAGTGAATACACAGATATAGCACCCCCCCAAAAAAAAAACTAATCTTACATTTGAAAAGTGAAGAAATTACTGCATTGGCATAGAATTTCATAAAATCTGTGTTTTACATAGTGAGGGAAAGCAAGAGCATAGCAGGGAAACAAACAAGTATCTTATTAACCTTTGGAAATTGAACTACCTCCTGAATTCAAAGTGTTTTTGGTGACAGCCATGTTTTGGATATCATTGTAAATGAAATCACATGCACATAACCAACTGAAGCAGAGATCTTTTTCACATTTGTGGGGAAAAGCAACTAGTGCTTCTGGAAAACATCAGGAAAAAGCAGAATATTGGCATACTGAGTGAAAGTGATTGCATGGCAGCCAAAAAACAACTATGTTACTTGACTTTAAAAGGTGAATTTACTCCTGAATTCACAGCGTGTTAGGTTATACCAGTGTATAGAATATGATTTTAAGTGAACACACAGATATAGCACCCGAAAAAAAACTAATCTTACACTTGAACTGTGAAGAAATTACTGCACTGGCATAGAATTTCAAATAATCTGGGTTTTCACATTGTGAGTGAAAGCAAGAGCATTGCAGGGAAACAAATAAGGACCTTATTAACCTTTAAAAATTGAACTACCTCCTGCAATCACAGTGTTTTTGGTGAAAACAGTGGCTTTAAATTCATTGTAAATGAAAACACATGCAAATCACGATATGAAACACAGATCTTATTCATATTTGTGGAGTAAAGAAACTAGTGCTATGGGAAAACATCAGGAAAAAGCAGAATGTTACCTTATTGAGTGAAAGTGATTGCAAAGCAGGCAAAAAACAAGTATGTTACCTAAATTTGAAAAGTGATATTACTACTGAATTCACAGCGTGTTACATTAAACCATTGTATAGAAGATGATTCTTAAGTGAAAACACAGGCAAAGATGCAAAAATATACACTACACTTACATAGCGTTGAAAAGAGAAGAAAATACTGCGTTGCATAGAATTTCATTAAATCCAGGTTTTTACATTGTGAGTGAAAGCAAGATCATAGCAGCCAAACAAGAAAAAATAGCTTACTAAAGTTTCAACGTTGAAGCATCTCCTGCAATCACAGCGTCTTTGGTGAAAGCAGTGTTTTGAAGATCATTGTAAAGCAAAACACATGCAAAGCACCCAATGAAACGCAAATATTTTTCTTATTACTGAATTAAAGAAACTAGTGGTTTCAGATAGCATTAGAAAAAGCAGAGAGTTGGCATACTGAGTGAAAGTGAGTGTATAGCAGAGAAACATAAAAGTACCTTACTAACATTTCATAGTTGAAGCATCTCCTGAATTCACAGTGTGTTAGGTTAATGCAGAGTTTTGAAGATGTCTTTTAGTGAAAACACAGGCATGCCACCAATGAAAACACTAAATTTACTTATATTCGAAGGGATAAAAATCTACTGCGGTGGCACAGAAATTCATAAAATCTGGGTTTTTACATTGTGAGTAAAGTAACAACATAGCAGCCAAACAATCAAGATTCTTACTAACATACCAAACTTGAAGTACCTCCTGCCTTCACAGTGTTTTTCCTGAACGCAGTGGTTTGAACGTTATTGTAAATGAAAACACATGCAAAGCACCAAATGAAACACAGATAATTTTCACATTTGAGGAGTAAAGAAACTAGTGCTATGGGGAAACATCAGGAAAAAGCAGAATCTTGGCATACTGAGTGAAAGCGATTGCATAGCAGCCAAACAAACAAGTATGTTACTTAACTATCAAAGGTGAATTTACTCCTGAATTCACAGTTTCTTAGGTTAAATCACTGAATAGAAGATGATTTTAAGTGAATACACAGCTATAGCCCTCAAAAAAAAACACTAATCTTACGTTTGAAAAGTGAAGAAATTACTGCATTGGCATAGAATTTCGTAAAACTCGGGTTTTTACATTGTGAGCGAAAGCAAGAGCATAGCAGGGAAACAAACAAGTATCTTATTAACTTTTCAAATTTGAACTACCTCGTGCAATCTGAGCGTGTTTCTGAAAGCAGTGGTTTAAGGGTCATTGTAAATGAAAACATATGCAATGCACCAAATGAAACACAGATCTTATTCACATTTGAGGAGTAGCGAAACTAGTGCTATAGGGAAACATCAGGAAAAAGCAGAATGTTTGCATAGTGAGTGAAAGTGATTGCATAGCAGCCAAACAAACAATTTTGTTACTTAACATTCAAAGGTGAATTTTCTCCTGAATTCACAGTGTGTTAGGTTAAACTAGTGTATAGAATATGATTTTAAGTGAATACAGATATATAGCACAACCCCAAAACACTAATCTTACATTGGAAAAGTGAAGAAATTACTGCATTGGCATAGAATTTCATAAAATCCGGTTTTTTACAATGTGAGGGAAGCAAGAGCATAGTGCCAAACAAGCAATTATCTTATTAACCTTTGAAAAATGAACTACCTCCTGCAATAACTGCGTGTTTTGTGAAAGCAGTGGTTTGAAGGTCATTGTAAATGAAAACACATGCAAAGGACCAAATGAAACACAGGTCTTATTCACATTTGTAGAGTAAAGAAACTAGTGCTATTGGGAAACATCAGGAAAAAGCAGAATGTTGGCATGCTGAGAGAAGTGATTGCACAGCAGCCAAACAAACAAGTATGTTATTTATCTTTTAAAGGTGAATTTACTCCTGAATTCACAGCGTGTTAAGTTAAACCAGTGTATAGAAATGATTTTAAGTGAATACACATATATATCACCCCAACAAACATTAATATTATATATTAAATGTGAAGAAATTACTGCATTGGCATAGAATTTTGTAAATTTAAAATTACCTTTTAAAGGTGAATTTACTCCTGAATTCACAGCGTGTTAAGTGAAACCAGTGTATAGATGATTTTAAGTTAATACACAAATATACCACCCCAAAAACCCTAATATTAGGTTTTAAAAGTGAAGAAGTTAGAGCATTGGCATAGAATTTCATAAAATCCAGGTTTTTACATTGTGAGTGAAAACAAGAGCATAGCAGGGAAACAAACAAGTATATTATTAACCTTTGAATATTGCACTACCTCCTGCATTCACAATGTGTTTGGTGAAAGCAGTGTTTTGAAGGTCATTGTAAATGGAAATACATGGAAATAACGAAAAGAAACCCAGATCTTATTCACATTTGTGACGTAAATAAACTAGCTTTATGGGGAAATATCAGGAAAAAGCAGAATGCTGGCATAATGAGTGAATGTGATTTCATAGCAGCCAAAGGAACAAGTATGTTACTTAACTTTGAAAGCTGAATTTACTCCTGAATTCACAGCTTGTTAAGTTAAACCAGTGTATAGAAGATGATTTTAAGTGAATGCACAGGAATATCACCCCAACAAACATTAATATTATATATTAACGTGAAGAAATTACTGCATTGGCATAGAATTTTGTAAAATCCGGGTTTTTACATTGTGAATGAAAGCAAGAACATAGTAGGGAAACAAACAAGTATGTTATTAAGTTTTCAAAACTGAACTACCTCATGCAATCAGAGTGTGATTGGTGAAAGCAGTGGTTTCAGGGTCCTTGTAAATGAAACACATGCAAAGCACCAAATGAAACACAGATCTAATTCACATTAGTGGAGTAAAGAAACTAGTGCTATGGGGAAACATGAAGAAAAAGCAGAATGTTGGCATACTGAGTGAAAGTCATTGCATAGCAGCCAAAGAAAAAGTATGTTACTTACCTTTTAAAGGTGAATTTACTCCTGAATTCACAGTGTGTTTGGTGAAACCAGTATATAGATGATTTTAAGTTAATACACAGATATACCACCCACAAAAACCCTAATATTACATTTTAAAAGTGAAGAAGTTAGATCATTGACATAGAATTTTGTAAAATCCAGGGTTTTACATTGTGAGTGAAAACAAGACCATAGCAGGGAAAAAAACAAGTATGTTATTAAGTTTTCAACATTGAACTACCTCCTGCATTCACAGAGTGTTTGGTGAAAGCAGTGTTTTGAAGGTCATTGTAAATGAAAATACATGGAAATAACCAAAAGAAGCACAGATCTTATTCACTTTTGAGGCCTAAATAAACTAGCTCTATGGGGAAACATCAGGAAAAAGCAGAATGTTGGCATAATGTGTGAAAGTGATTTCATAGCAGCCAAAGAAACAAGTACGTTTCTTAAATTTGAAAGATGAATTTACTCCTGAATTCACAGCGTGTTGGGTTAAACCAGTGTATAGAAGTTGATTTTACGTGAATACACAGATATAGAACCACAAAAAGCACTAATATTACATTTGAAATGTGAAGAAGTTACTGCATTGACATAGAATTTCCTAAATACGGATTTTTACATTGTGAGTTAAAGCAAGAGTTTAACAGCGAAACAAATAAGGATCTTATTAACCTTTCAAAATTGAACTACCTCCTGCAATGACAGTGTGTTTGGTAAAAGCAGTGGTTTGAGGGTCATTGTAAATTAAAACACATGCAAAGCACCAAATGAAAAACAGATCTTATTCACATTTGTGGAGCTAAAATCTAGTGCTATGGGGAAACCTGAGGAAAAAGCAGAATGTTTGGCATACTGAGTGAAAGTGATTGCATAGCAGCCAATCAAACAAGTATGTTACCTAACATTGAAAGGTGAATTTACTCCTGAATTCACAGCGTGTTAGGTTAAACCAGTGTATAGAATATGATTTTAAGTGAACTCACAGATATAGCACCCGAAAAAAAAAAACTAATCTTACATTTGAACAGTGAAGAAATTACTTTATTGACATAGAATTTCAAATAATCTGGGTTTTCACATTGTGAGTGAAAGCAAGAGCATTGCAGGGAAACAAATAAGGATCTTATTAACCTTTAAAAATTGAACTACTTCCCACAATCACAGTGTTTTTGGTGAAAGCAGTGGCTTTAAATTCATTGTAAATGAAAACACATGCAAATCACGATATGAAACACAGATCTTATTCATATTTGTGGAGTAAAGAAACTAGTGCTATGGGAAAACATCAGGAAAAAGCAGAATGTTACCTTATTGAGTGAAAGTGATTGCAAAGCAGGCAAAAAACAAGTATGTTACCTAAATTTGAAAATTGAATTTACTACTGAATTCAAAGCGTGTTATGTTAAACCAGTGTATAGAAGATGATTCTTAAGTGAAAACACAGGCAAAGATGCAAAAATATACACTACACTTACATAGCGTTGAAAAGAGAAGAAAATACTGTGTTGCGTAGAATTTCATTAAATCCAGGTTTTACATTGTGAGTGAAAGCAAGATCATAGCAGCCAAACAAGAAAAAATAGCTTACTAACGTTTCAACGTTGAAGTACCTCCTGCAATCACAGCGTCTTTGGTGAAAGCAGTGTTTTGAAGATCATTGTAAAGCAAAACACATGCAAATCACCCAATGAAACACAAATATTTTTCTCATTACTGCATTAAAGAAAGTTGTGGTTTGAGATAGCATTAGAAAAAGCAGAGAGTTGGCATACTGAGTGAAAGTGAGTGTATAGCAGAGAAACAAATAATTACCTTACTAACGTTTCATAGTTGAAGCACCTCCTGAATTCACAGTGTGTTAGGTTAATGCAGAGTTTTGAAGATGTCTTTTAGTGAAAACACAGGCATGCCACCAAAGAAAACACTAAATTTACTTAGATTCGACGGGATAAAAAACTACTGCAGTGGCACAGAAATTCATAAAATCTGGGTTTTTACATTGTGAGTAAAGTAACAACATAGCAGCCAAACAATCAAGATTCTTACTAACATACCAAACTTGAAGTACCTCCTGCCTTCACACTGTTTTCCCTTAAAGCAGTGGTTTGAACGTTATTGTAAATGAAAACACATGCAAAGCACCAAATGAAACACAGATAATTTTCACATTTGAGGAGTAAAGAAACTAGTGCTATGGGGAAACATCAGGAAAAGGCAGAATTTTGGCATACTGAGTGAAAGCGATGGCATAGCAGCCAAACAAACAAGTATGTTACTTAACTATCAAAGGTGAATTTACTCCTGAATTCACAGTTTCTTAGGTTAAATCATTGAATAGAAGATGAATTTAAGTGAATACACAGCTATAGCCCTCAAAAAAAACACTAATCTTACATTTGAAAAGTGAAGAAATTACTGCATTGGCATAGAATTTCGTAAAACTCGGGTTTTTACATTGTGAGCGAAAGCAAGAGCATAGCAGGGAAACAAACAAGTATCTTATTAACTTTTCAAATTTGAACTACCTCGTGCAATCTGAGTGTGTTTCTGAAAGCAGTGGTTTAAGGGTCATTGTAAATGAAAACACATGCAATGCACCAAATGAAACACATATCTTATTCACATTTGAAGAGTAACGAAACTAGTGGTATGGGGAAACATCAGGAAAAAGCAGAATGTTTGCATAGTGAGTGAAAGTGATTGCATAGCAGCCAAACAAACAATTATGTTACTTAACATTCAAAAGTGAATTTTCTCCTGAATTCACAGTGTGTTAGGTTAAACCAGTGTATATGATATGATTTTAATTGAATACAGATATATAGCACGACCCCAAAACACTATTCTTACATTGGAAAAGTGAAGAAATTACTGCATTGTCATAGAATTTCATAAAATCCGGTTTTTTACAATGTGAGGGAAGCAAGTGCATAGTGCCAAACAAGCAATTATCATATTAACCTTTGAAAAATGAACTACCTTCTGCAATAACTGCGTATTTTGTGAAAGCAGTGGTTTGAAGGTCATTGTAAATGAAAACACATGCAAAGGACCAAATGAAACACTGGTCTTATTCACTTTTGTAGAGTAAAGAAACTATTGCTATTGGGAAACATCAGGAAAAAGCAGAATGTTGGCATACTGAGTGAAGTGATTGCACAGCAGCCAAACAAACAAGTATGTTACTTACCTTTTAAAGGTGAATTTACTCTTGAATTCACAGCGTGTTAGGTTAAACCAGTGTATAGAAGATGATTATAAGTGAATACACAGATTTAGCACGCTCAAAAATGACTAACCTTACGTTTTAAAAGTGAAGAAGTTACTGCCTTGTCATAGAATTTTGTAAAATCTGGGTGTTTATGTTGTGAGTGAAAGCAAGAGCAGAGCAGGGAAATAAACAAGTGTATTATTAACCTTTGAAAATTGAACTACCTTCTGCATTCACAGTGTGTTTGGTGTAAGCAGTGTTTTGAAGATCATTGTAAATGTAAACACATACAAAGAACCAAAAGAAACACAGATCTTATTCACATTTGTGCAGTAAAGAAACTAGTGCTATGGGTAAACATCAGGAAAAAGCAGACTGTTGGCATACTGAGTGAAAGTGATGGCATAACAGCCAAACAAACAAGTATGTTACTGAACTTTGAAACATGAATTTTCTTCTATATTCACAGCGTGTTAGGTTAAACCAGTGTATAGAAGTTGATTTTAAGTGAATACACAGATATAGCACCATAAAAAAACACTAATCTTTCATTTGAAAAGTGAAGAAATTACTGCATTGGCAAAGAATTTTTTAAAATCTGGGTTTTTATATTGTGAGTGAAAAGAAGAGCAGAGGAGGGAAACATACAAGTATATTATTAACCTTTCAAAATTGAACTACCTCCTGCAATCACAGCGTGTTTTGTGAAAGTAGTGGTTTGAAGGTCACTGTAAAAGAAAACAAATGCAAAGCGCCAAATTAAACACAGATCTTTTTCACATTTTTGGCATAAATAAACTAGCTCTGTGGGAAAACATCAGGAAAAAGCAGCATGTTGGCGTACTGAGTGGACCTGATTGCATAGCAGCCAAATAAACATGTATGTTACTAAACTTTGAAAGGTGAATTTACTCCTGAATTCACAGCATGTTAGGTTAAACCAATGTATAGAAATGATTTTAAGTGAATACACATATATATCACCCCAACAAACATTAATATTATATATTAAATGTGAAGAAATTACTGCATTGGCATAGAATTTTGTAAATTTAAAATTACCTTTTAAAGGTGAATTTTCTCCTGAATTCACAGCGTGTTAGGTGAAACCAGTGTATAGATGATTTTAAGTTAATACACAGATATACCACCCCAAAAACCCTAATATTAGGTTTTAAAAGTGAAGAAGTTAGAGCATTGGCATAGAATTTCATAAAATCCAGGTTTTTACATTGTGAGTGAAAACAAGAGCATAGCAGGGAAAAAAACAAGTATATTACTAACCTATGAATATTGCACTACCTCCTGCATTCACAGAGTGTTTGGTGAAAGCAGTGTTTTGAAGGTCATTCTAAATGAAAATACATGGAAATAACCAAAAGAAGCCCAGATCTTATTCACATTTGTGACGTAAATAAACTAGCTCTATGGGGAAATATCAGGAAAAAGCAGAATGTTGGCATAATGAGTGAATGTGATTTCATAGCAGCCAAAGAAACAAGTATGTTACTTAACTTTGAAAGATGAATTTACTCCTGAATTCACAGCTTGTTAGGTTAAACCAGTATATAGAAGATAATTTTAAGTGAATGCACAGATATATCACCCCAACAAACATTAATATTATATATTAAACGTGAAGAAATTACTGCATTGTCATAGAATTTTGTAAAATCCGGGTTTTTACATTGTGAATGAAAGCAAGAGCATAGTAGGGAAACAAAGAATTATGTTATTAAGTTTTCAAAACTGAACTACCTCCTGCAATTAGAGCGTGATTGGTGAAAGCAGTGGTTTGAGGGTCCTTGTAAATGAAACACATGCCAAGCACCAAATGAAACACAGATCTTATTCACAGTAGTAGAGTAAAGAAACTAGTGCTATGGGGAAACATGAAGAAAAAGCAGAATGTTGGCATACTGAGTGAAAGTCATTACATAGCAGCCAAAGAAAAAGTATGTTACTTACCTTTTAAAGGTGAATTTACTCCTGAATTCACAGCATGTTTGGTGAAACCAGTGTATAGATGATTTTAAGTTAATACACAGATATACCACCCACAAAAACCCTAATATTACATTTTAAAAGTGAAGAAGGTAGAGCATTGGCATAGAATTTTGTAAAATCCAGGGTTTTACATTGTGAGTGAAAACAAGACCATAGCCGGGAAACAAACAAGTATGTTATTAAGTTTTCAAAATTGAACTACCTCCTGCATTCACAGAGTGTTTGGTGAAAGCAGTGTTTTGAAGGTTATTGTAAATGAAAATACATGGAAATAACCAAAAGAAGCACAGATCTTATTCACTTTTGTGGCCTAAATAAACTAGCTCTATGGGGAAACATCAGGAAAAAGCAGAATGTTGGCATAATGTGTGAAAGTGATTTCATAGCAGCCAAAGAAACAAGTATGCTACTTAACTTTGAAAGATGAATTTACTCCTGAATTCACAGCGTGTTGGGTTAAACCAGTGTATAGAAGTTGATTTTAAGTGAATACACAGATATAGAACAAAAAAGCACTAATCTTACAATTGAAAAGTGAAGAAGTTACTGCATTGACATAGAATTTCCTAAAATACGGATTTTTACATTGTGAGTTAAAGCAAGAGTTTAACAGTGAAACAAATAAGGATCTTATTAACCTTTCAAAATTGAACTACCTCCTGCAATCACAGTGTATTTGGTGAAAGCAGTGGTTTGAGGGTCATTGTAAATTAAAACACATGCAAAGCACCAAATGAAACACAGATCTTATTCACATTTGTGACATAAATAAACTAGCTCTATGGGGAAATATCAGGAAAAAGCATAATGTTGGCATAATGAGTGAATGTGATTTCATAGCAGCCAAAGAAACAAGTATGTTACTTAACTTTGAAAGATGAATTTACTCCTGAATTCACAGCTTGTTATGTTAAACCAGTGCATAGAAGATGATTCTTAAGTGAATACACAGGCAAAGATGCAAAAATATACACTACACTTACATAGCATTGAAAAGAGAAGAAAATACTGCGTTGCATAGAATTTCATTAAATCCAAGTTTTTACATTGTGAGTGAAAGCAAGATCATAGCAGCCAAACCAAAAAAAATAGCTTACTAACGTTTCAACGTTGAAGTACCTCCTGCAATCACAGCGTCTTTGGTGAAAGCAGTGTTTTGAAGATCATTGTAGAGCCAAACACATGCAAAGCACCAAATGAAACACAAATATTTTTTCTCATTACTGAAGTAAAGAAACTAGTGGTTTTAGATAGCATCAGAAAAAGCAGAGGGTTGGCATCCTGAGTGAAAGTGAGTGCATAGCACCCAAACAAAAAAGTATCTTACTAACGTTCCATAGTTGAAACCCCTCCTGAATTCACAGCCAGTTAGGTTAACGAAGAAATTTGAAGATGTCTTTTAGTGAAAACACAGGCATGCCACCAAGGTAAACACTAAATTTACTTAGATTTGAAGGGTCAAAAAACTACTATGGTTGCACAGAATTTCATAAAATTCGGGTTTTTATTTTGTGAGTAAAGTAACAACATAGCAACCAAACAATCAAGATTCTTACTAACGTACCAAACTGGAGGTACCTCCTGCCTTCACAGTGTGTTTCCTGAAAACAGAGGTATGAAGGGCATTGTAAAGGAAAACACATGTAAAGCACCAAGTGAAACACAAATCTTTTTCACATTAGTGGAGTAAAATAACTAGTGCTATGGGGAAACATTAGGAAAAAGCAGAATGCTAGCATACTGAGTGAAACTGATTGCATAGCAGACAAACAAACAAGTATGTTACTTCACTTACAAAGGTGAATTTACTCCTGAATTCACAGTTTCTTAGGTTAAACCACTGTATTGAATATGATTTTAAGTGAATACACAGATATAGCTCCCCCAAAAAAACCACTAATCTTACATTTGAAAAGTGAAGAAATTCCTGCATTGGCTTAGAATTTTGTAAAATCCGGGTTTTTATATTATGAGTGAAAGCAAGAGCATAACAAGGAAACAAGTATATTATTAATCTTTCAAAATTGAATTACCGTCTGCAATCAGAACGTGTTTGCTGAAAGCAGTGGTTTGAGGGTCATTGTAAATGAAAACACATGGAAAGCACCAAATAAATCTCAGACTTTATTCACATTTGTTTAGTAAAGGAAATAGTGCTATGGGGAAATATCGGGAAGAATCAAAATGTTGGCATACTGAATGAAAGTGATTGCATAGCAGCCAAAAAACAAGTATGTTACTTAACTTGGAAAGATAAATTTAGTCCTGAATTCACACCGTGTTAGGTTAAACAGGTGTATAGAAGATGATTTTAAGTGAATACACAGATATAGCACTCCAAAAAACACTAATCTTACATTTGAAAAGTGATGAAATTACTGCATTTGCATAGAATTTCGTAAAATCCTGGTTTTTACATATTGAGTGAAAGCAAGAGCATTGCAGGGAAACAAACAATATCTTATTAACCTTTGGAAATTGAACTACCTCCTGCAATCATAGAATGATTGGTGAAAGCAGTGGTTTGAAGGTCATTGTAAATGAAATCACATGCAAAGCACCAAAAGAAACATAGATGTTTTTCACATTTGAGGAGTAAAAAAACTAGTGTTTTGGGGAAACCTCAGGAAGAATCAAAATGTTGGCATACTGAATGAAAGTGATTGCGTAGCAGCCAAAATACAAGTATGTTACTTAACATTGAAAGATGAATTTTGTCCTGAATTCACAGCGTGTTCGGTTAAACAGATATATAGAAGATGACTTTAAGTGAATACACAGATAAAGCACCCCCAATAAACACTAATCTTATATTTCAAAAGTGAAGAAATCACTGAACTGACATAGAATTTAATAAAATCTGGGTTTTTACATAGTGAGTGAAAGCAAGAGCATAACAGGGAAACAAACCAGATGTTATTGACCTTTGGAAATTGAATTACCTCCTGCATTCAAAGCGTGTTTGGGGACAGCCATGTTTTGAATATCATTGTGAATGAAATCACATGCACATAACAAACTGAAGCACAGATCTTTTTCACATTTGTGGAGTAAAGCAACTAGTGCTATGGAAAAATATCAGGAAAAAGCAGAATGTTGGCATTCTGAGTGAAAGTGATTTCATAGAAGCCAAAAAACAAATATGTTACTTAACTTTGAATGATGAAATTACTCCTGAATTCACAGCGTGTTACGTTAAACCAGTGTATAGAAGATGATTCTTAAGAGAAAACACAGGCAAAGATGCAAAAATATACACTAAACTTACATAACGTTGAAAAGAGAAGAAAATACTGCGTTCATAGAATTTCATTAAATCCAGGTTTTTCCATTGTGCAAGAAATCAAGATCATAGCAGCCAAACAAAGAAATAGCTTACTAATGTTTCAAAGTTGAAGTACCACCTGCAATCACAGCGCCTTTGGTGAAAGCAGTGTTTTGAAGATCATTGTAAAGCAAAACACATGCAAAGCACCCAATGAAACACAAATATTTTTCTCTTTACTGAAGTAAAGAAACTAGTGGTTTGAGATAGCATTAGAAAAAGCAGAGAGTTGGCATACTGAGTGAAAGTGAGTGCATAGCAGACAAACAAAAAAGTACATTACAAACGTTTCATAGTTGAAGCATCTCCTGAATTCACAGTGTGTTAGGTTAATGCATAATTTTGAAGATGTCTTTAGGGAAAACACAGGCATGTCACCAAAGAAAACATTAAATTTACTTAGATTTGAAGGGTTAAAAAACTACTGCGGTGGCACAGAAATTCATAAAATCTGGATGTTTACATTGTGAGTAAAGTAAGAACAAAGCAGCCAAACAATCATGATTCTTACTAACGTACCAAACTTGAAGTACCTCCTGACTTCACAGTGTGTTTCCTGAAAGCATTGGCTTGAACATCATTGTAAATGAAAAAAACATGCAAAGAACCAAATGAAACAGAGATATTTTTCACATTTGAGGAGTAGAAACTAGTGCGATGGCGAAACATCAGGAAAAAGCAGAATATTTGCATACAGAGTGAAAGTGATTGCATAGCAGCCAAATAAACAAGTATGTTACTTAGCTTTGAAAGGTGAATTTACTCCTGAATTCACAGAGTGTTAGGTTATACCAGTGTATTGAAGATGATTTTAAGTGAATACACAGATATAGCACCCCAATAAAACACTAATCTTACATTTGAAAAGTGAAGATATTTCTGCCTTGGCAAAGAACTTCATAAAATCCGGGATTTTATATTGTGTGTGAAAGCAAGTGCATAGCAGGGAAAGAAACAAGAATCTTATAAACCTTTGAAAATTGAATTACCTCCTGCATTCACAGCATGTTTGGTGACAGCCATGTTTTGAATATCATTGTAAATGAAATCTCATGCACATAAACAACTGAAACACAGATATTTTTCACATTTGTGGAGTAAAACAACTAGTGCTATGGGAAAACATCAGGAAAAAGCAGAATGTTGGCATACGGAGTGAAAATGAGTGCATAGCAGCAAAAATACAAGTATGTTACTTAACTTTGAAAGGTGAATTTACTCCTGAATTCCCAGTGTGTTACTTTAAACCAGTGTATAGAAGATGATTCTTAAGTGAAAACACACGCAAAGATGTAAAAATGTACACTGCCCTTACATTGGCTTGTAAAGTGAAGAAAATACTGCGTTGTATAGAATTTCATAAAATCCGGGTTTTTACATTGTGAGTGAAAGCAAGATCAAAGCAGCCAAACAAACAAATAGCTGAGTAACGTTTCAAAGTTGAAGTACCTCCTGCAATCAAAGCGTCTTTGGAGAAAGCAGTGTTTTGAAGATCATTGTAAAACAAAACACATGCAAAGCACCAAATGAAACACAAATATTTTTCTCATTACTGAAGGAAAGAAACTAGTGGTTTGAGATAGCATTAGAAAAAGCAGAGAGTTGTCATACTGATTGAAATTGAGTGCATAGCAGCAAAACAAAAAAGTAACTTAATAACGTTTCATAGTGGAAGCACGTCCCGAATTCACAGTGTGTTAGGTTAATGCAGAGTTTTGAAGATGTCTTTTAGTGAAAACACAAGCATGCCACCAAAGAAAACACTAAATTTTCTAAGATTTGAAGGGCGAAAAAACTACTGTGGTGGCACAAAAATTCGTAAAATCCGGGTTTTTACATTGTGTGTAAAGTAAGAACATAGCAGCCAAACAATCAAGATTCTTACTAACATAACAAACTTGAAGTAACTCCAGCCTTCACAGTGTGTTTCCAGAATGCAGTGGTTTGAAGGTCATTGTAAATGAAAACACATGCAAAGCGCCAAATGAAACAAAGATCTTTTTCACATTTGTGGAAAAAATTAACTAATGCTGTGGGGAAACATTAGGAAAAAGCAGAATCTTGGCATACTGAGTGAAAGTGATGGCATAACAGCCAAACAAACAAGTAAGTTACTTAACTTTAGGAGGTGAATTTACTCCTGAATTCACAGTGTCTTAGGTTAAACCAGTGTATAGAAGATGATTATAAGTGAATACACATATATAGCACCCCTAAAAATGACTAATCTTAGGTTTGAAAAGTGAAGAAGTTACTGCATTGTCATAGTATTTTGTAAAATCTGGGTGTTTATGTTATGAGTGAAAGTAACAGCAGAGCAGGGAAAGAAACAAGTATATTATTAACCTCTGAAAATTGAACTACCTTCTGCATTCAGAGCGTGTTTAGTGAAAGAAGTGTTTTTAAGTTCATTGTAAATGAAAACACATGCAAAGCACCAAATGAAACACAGGTCTTATTCACATTTGCGAAGAAAAGATACTAGTGCTACTGGAAAACATCAGGAAAAAGCAGAATGTTGGAATACTGAGTGAAAGTGATTGAATAGCAACCAAATAAACAACTATGTTACTTGGCTTTGAAAGGTGAATTTACTCCTGAATTCACAGCGTGTTAGGTTAAACCAGTATATAGAAGATGATTTTAAGTGAATACACAGATATAGCACCCCAATAAAACATTAATATTACATTTGAAAAGTGAAGATATTTCTGCCTTGGCAAAGAATTTCGTAAAATCCGAGTTTTTACATTGTGAGTGAAAGCAAGAGCATAGCAAGAAAGAAACAAGTACCTTATTAACTTTTGGAAATTGAACTACCTCCTGAATTCACAGTGTGTTTGTTGAAGGCAGTGTTTTGAAGGTCATTGTTAATGAAAACACAGGGAAAGCACCAAATGAAGCACAGTTCTTATTCACTTTTGTGAATTAAAGAAACTAGTGCTATGGGGAAACATCATGAAAAAGCAGAAGGTTGGCATACTGAGTGAAAGTGATTGAATAGCAGCCAAAGAAACAAGTATGTTACTTGTCTTGTAAGGGGTATTTACTCCTGAATTCACAGCGTGTTAGTTTAAAGCAATGTATAGTAGATGATAATAAGTGAATACACAGATATAGCACCACAAAAAACACTAATCTTACATTTGAAAAGTGAAGAAATTACTGCATTGGCATAGAATTTGGTAAAATCTGGGTTATTACATTGTGAGTGAAAGCAAGAGCATTGCAGGGAAACAAACAAGAATCTTATTAACCTTTGAAAATTGAACTACCTCCTGCATTTACAGTGTTTTTGGTGACAGCCATGTTTTGAATATCATTGTAAATGAAATCTCATGAACATAAACAACTGAAACACAGATCTTTTTCACATTTGTGGAGTAAAGCAAATAGTGCTATGGGAAAACATCAGGAAAAAGCAGAATGTTGGCATACTGAGTGAAAGTAATTGCATAACAGCCAAAATACAAGTATGTTACTTAACTTTGAAAGGTGAATTTACACCTGAATTCCCAGCGTGTTATGTTAAACCATTGTATAGAAGATGATTCTTAAGTGAAAACACAGGCAAAGATGTAAAAATAAAGATTATTCTTACATTGGTTTATAAAGAGAAGAAAATACTGCGTTGCATAGAATTTCATAAAATCCGGGTTTTTACATTGTGCGTGAAAGCAAGATCAAAGCAGCCAAACAAACAAATAGCTTACTAATGTTTCAAAGTTGAAGTATCTCCTGCAATCACAGCGTCTTTGGTGAAAGCAGTGTTTTGAAGATCATCGTAAAACAATACATGCAAAGCACCAAATGAAACGCAAATATTTTTCTCATTACTGAAGGAAAGAAACTAGTGGTTTGAGATAGAATTAGAAAAAGCAGAACGTTGGCATATTGATTGAAAGTGAGTGCATAGCAGAGAAACAAAAAAGTAACTTACTAACGTTTCATAGTTGAAGCACGTCCTGAATTCACAGTGTGTTAGGTTAATGCAGAGTTTTGAAGATGTCTTTTAGTGAAAACACAGGCATGTCACCAAAGCAAACACTAAATTTTATTAGATTTGAAGGGTGAAAAAACTAATGTGGTGGCACAGAAATTCATAAAATCAGGGTTTTTACATTGTTAGTAAAGTAAGAACATAGCAGCCAAACAATCAAGATTCTTACTAATGTACCAAACTTGAAGTAACTCCTGCCTTCACAGTGTGTTTCCTGAAAGAAGTGGTTTGAGGTCATTGGAAATGAAAACACATGCAAAGCACCAAATGAAACACAGATCTTTTTCACATTTGTGGAGTAAAGTAACTAATGCTATGGGGAAACATTAGGAAAAAGGAGAATCTTGACATACTGAGTGAAAGTGATTGCTGAGCAAGTAAAAAAACAATTATGTTACTTAACTTTCAAAGGTGAATTTACTCCTGAATTCACACCTTCTTAGGTAAATCAAGTGAATAGAAGATGATTTTAAGTGAATACACAGCTATAGCCCCCCCCAAAAAAAACCCACTAACCTTACATTTGAAAAGTGAAGAAATTACTGTATTGGCATAGAATTTCATAAAACCCGGGTTTTTACATTTTGAATAAAGTAAGAACATAGCAGCCTAACAATCATGATTCTTACTAACATACCAAACTTGAAGTACCTCCTGACTTCACAGTGTGTTTCCTGAAAGCAGTGGTTTGAACATCATTGTAAATGAAAACACATGCAAAGCACCAAATAAAACATAGATATTTTTCACATTTGAGGAGTAAAGAAACTAGTGTTATTTGGAAACATCAGGAAAAAGCAGAATGTTTGCATACTGAGAGAAAGTGATTGCATAGCAGCCAAACAAACAAGTATGTTACTTAACATTCAAAGGTGAATTTACTCCTGAATTCACAGTGTGTTAGGTTAAACCAGTGTATAGAATATGATTTTAATTGAATACAGATTTATAGCACCCCAAAAGAACACTAATCTTACTTTTGAAAAGTGAAGAAATTACTGCATTGGCATAGATTCTCATAAAATCTGGGTTTTACATGGTGAGGGAAAGCAAGAGCATAGTGACCAACAAACAATTATCTTATTAACCTTTGAAAAATGAACTACCTCCTGCAATAACTGCGTGTGTGGTGAAAGAAGTGGTTTGAAGGTCATTGTTAATCTAAACACATGCAAATCACCAAATGAAACACAGATCTTATTCACTTTTGTGGAGTAAAGAAACTTGTGCTACTGGGAAACAACAGGAAAAAGCAGAATGTTGGCATACTGAGTGAAATTGATTAAATAACAGCCAAACAAAGAAGTAAGTTACTTAATTTTGAGAGGTGAATTTACTCCTGAATTCACAGCTTCTTAGGATAAACAAGTATTTAGAAGATGATCATAAGTGAATACACAGATAAAACACCCCCAAAAATGACTAATCTTACTTTGAAAAGTGAAGAAGTTACTGCATTGTCATAGAATTTTGTAAAATCTGGGTGTTTACGTTGTGAGTGAAAGCAAGAGCAGAGCAGGGGAAGAAACAAATGTATTATTAAACTTTGAAAATTGAACTACCTTCTGCATTCACAGTGTGTTTGGTGAAAGCAGTGTTTTGAAGATCATTGTAAATGAAAATGCATACGAAGAACCAAATGAAACACAGATCTTATTCACTTTTGTGGAGCAAAGAAACTAGTGCTAAGGGGAAACCTCAGGAAAAAGCAGAATGTTGGCATACTGAGTGGAAGTGAGGCATAGCAGCCAAACAAAAAATATCTTACTAACGTTTCATAGTTGAAGCACCTCCTCATTTCACAGTGTGTTAGGTTAACGCAGACTTTTGAAGTTGTCTTTTAGTGAAAACACAGGCATTCCACCAAAGAAAACACTAATTTTCCTTAGATTTGAAGGGTGAAAAAACTACTGCGGTGGCACAGAAATTCGAAAAATCTGGTTTTTTACATTGTGAGTGAAAGCAAGAGCATAGCAGGTAAACAAAGAAGTATACTATCAACCTTTGAAAATTGAAGTACCTCCTGAATTCACAGTGTGTTTGATGACAGCCATGTTTTGAATATCATTGTAAGTGAAATCACATGCACATAACCAACTGAAACACAGATCTTCTTCACATTTGTGGAGTAAAGCAAATAGTGCTATGGGAAAATATCAGGACAAAGCAGAATGTTGGCATACTGAGTGAAAGTGATTGCATAGCAGCCAAAAAACAAGTATGTTACTTAACTTTGAAACGTGAATTTTCTCCTGAATTCACAGCGTGTTAGGTTAAACCAGTGTATAGAAGATGATTATAAGTGAATACAAAGATATAGCACCACAAAAAAAA
>JAKSZT010020056.1:991053-1011655 GCA_026826555.1 Tolypeutes matacus | reverse complement strand
ATACTATCAACCTTTGAAAATTGAAGTACCTCCTGAATTCACAGTGTTTGATGACAGCCATGTTTTGAATATCATTGTAAGTGAAATCACATGCACATAACCAACTGAAACACAGATCTTCTTCACATTTGTGGAGTAAAGCAAATAGTGCTATGGGAAAATATCAGGACAAAGCAGAATGTTGGCATACTGAGTGAAAGTGATTGCATAGCAGCCAAAAAACAAGTATGTTACTTAACTTTGAAAGGTGAATCTACTCCTGAATTCCCAGCATGTTATGTTAAACCAGTGTATAGAAGATGTTTCTTAAGTGAAACACAGGCAAAGATGTAAAAATATACATTACTCTTACATAGGTTTGAAAAGAGAAGAAATTACTGCGTTGCATAGAATTTAATAAAATCCGGGTTTTTACATTGTGAGTGAAAGCAAGATCATAGCAGCCAAACAAAGAAATAGCTTACTAATGTTTCAAAGTTGAAGTACCACCTGCAATCACAGCGTCTTTGGTGAAAGCAGTGTTTTGAAGAGCATTGTAAAACAAAACACATGCAAAGCACCAAATGAAACACAAATATTTTTCTCATTACTGAAGGAAAGAAACTAGTGGTTTCAGATAGCATTAGAAAAAGCAGAGAGTTGGCATACTGAGTGAAAGTGAGTGCATAGCAGCCAAACAAAAAAGTTACTTACTAACGTTTCATAGTGGAAGCACCTCCTGAATTCACAGTGTGTTTGGTTAACACAGAGTTTTGAAGATGTCTTTTAGTGAAAACACAGGCATGCCACCAAAGAAAACACCAAATTTACTTGGATTTGAAGGGTGATAAAACTACTGCGGTGGCACAGAAATTCCTAAAATCTGGTTTTTTACATTGTGCGTAAAGTAAGAATATAGCAGCCAAACAATCAAGTTTCTTACTAACATACCAAACTTGAAGTACCTTCTCCTTTCACAGTGTGTTTCCTTAAAGCAGTGGTTTTAAGGTCATTGTAAATGAAAACACATGCAAAGCACCAAATGAAACACAGATATTTTTCACATTTGTGGAGTAAAATAACTAATGCTATGGGGAAACATTAGGAAAAGGCAGAATCTTGGCATACTGAGTGAAACTGATTGCATAGCAGGCAAACAAACAAGTATGTTACTTAACTTTCAAAGGTGAATTTACTCCTGAATTCACAGCTTCTTATGTTAAACCAGTGCATAGAAGATGATTTTAAGTGAATACACAAATATAGCCCCTCCAAAAAACACTAATCTTACATTTGAAACGTGAAGAAATTACTGCATTGGCATAGAATTTTGTAAAACCCTGGTTTTTACATTGTTAGTGAAAGCAAGAGCATAGCAGGGAAACAAACAAGTATCTTAGTAACTTTTCAAATTTTAAATACCTCGTGCTATCTGAGCGTGTTTGCTGAAAGCAGTGGTTTAAGGGTCATTGTAAATGAAAACACATGCTATGCACCAAATGAAATACAGATCTTATTCACATTTGTGGTGTAAAGGAACTAGTGCTATGGGTAAACATCAGGAAAAACCAGCATGTTAGCATACTGAGTGAAAGCGGTTGCATAGCAGCCAAACAAACAAGTATGTTACTTAACATTGAAAGGTGAATTTACTCCTGAATTCACAGCCTGTTCGGTTAAACCAGTGTATAGAAGATGACTTTAAGTGAACACACAGGTATAGCACCCCCAGAAAACACTATTCTTACATTTGAGAAATTAAGAAATTACTGCATTTGTATAGAATTTCTTATAATCTGGGTTTTTACATTGTGTGTGAAAGCAAGAGCATAGCAAGGGAACAAACACGTGTCTTAATAACCTTTCAAAATTGAACTACCTCTGGCCATCACAGTGTGTTTGGTGAAGCAGTGGTTTGAAGGTCATTGTAAATGTAAACAAATGCAAAGCCCCAAATGAAACACAGAACTTATTCACATTTGTTGAGTAAATAAGCGATTGCTATGGGTAAACATCAGGAAAAAGCAGAATGTTAGCATACTGAGTGAAAGCGGTTGCATAGCAGCCAAACAAACAAGAATATTACTGAAATTTGAAATGTGAATTTCCTCCTGAATTCACAGCGTTTTAGGTTAAACCAGGGTATAGAATATGATTTTAAGTGAATGCAGAGATATAGCACCCACAAAAAACACTAATCTTATATTTGAAAAGTAAAGAAATTACAGCATTGGCATAGAATTTCATAAAATCCGGGTTTTTACATTGTGGTGAAAGCAAAATCATAGCAGGGAAAGAAACAAGTATATTATTAACCTTTGAAAATTGAGCTACCTCCTGCATTCACAGCGTTTCTTGTGAAAGCACTGGTTTGAAAGTCACTGTAAATGAAAACACATGAAAAGCACCAAATGAAACACACATCTTATTCACATTTGTGAAATAAAACAACAAGTGCTATGGCGAAAGATCAGGAAAAACTAGAATGTTGCCATACTCAGTGAAAGTGATTGCATAGCAGCCTAACTAACAAGTTGTTATTTAACTTTCAAAGATGAATTTACTCCTGTATTCACAGCGTTTTAGGTTAAACCGGTGTATAGAAGATGATTTTAAGTTAATACACAGATACAACACCCCCCAAAACCAATAATTTTACATTTCAAACGTGAAGAAGTTACTGAATTGACATAGAATTTCATAAATTGTGAGTTTTTAAATTGTGAGTGAAAGAAAGAGCATAGCAGGGACACAAATAATTATATTATTAACCTTTGAAAATTGAACTACCTCCTGCATTTACAGTATGTTTGGTTTAAGCAGGGGTTTGAAAGTCACTGTAAATGAAAACTGATGCAAATCACCAAATGAAATACACATCTTATTCACATTTGTGGAGTAAAACAGATTGTGCTATGGGAAAACATCAGGAAAAAGGAGAATGTTGGGAAACTCAATAAAAGTGATTGCAAAGCAGCTAAACAAGCAAGAGGGTTACTTAACTTTGAAAGGTGAATGTACCTCTGAATTCACAGCATGTTAGGATAAACCAGTGTATAGAGGATGATTTTAATTGAATACACAGTTATAGCACCCCAAAAAATACTAATCTTACATTTGAAAAGTGAAGTGGTTACTGCATTGGCATAGAATTTCATAAAATCCGGGTTTTTGGATTGTGAGTGAAAGCAAGAGCATAGCAGGGAAACAATCAAGTATATTCTTATCCTTTCAAATTTGAACTACCTGATGCATTCACAGCGTGTTTGGTGAAAGCAGTGGTTTGAAGGTCACTGTAAATGAAAACACATGCAAAGCACCAAATGAAACACACATCGTATTCACATTTGTGTATTAAAACAACTAGTCTATGGGAAACCATCAGGAAAAAGGAGAATGTTGACATATTCAGTGAAAGTGATTGCATAGTAGTCAAACAAGTATGATACTTAACTTTCAAAGATGAATTTACTCCTGAATTCACAGTGTGGTAGGATAAATCAGCGTATAGAAGATGATTTTAAGTGAATATACAGATATAGCACCCACCAAAAAACACTAATCTTACGTTGGAATAGTGAAGAGGTTACTGCATTGGCATAGAATTTCGTAAAATGCGGGTTTTACCTTGTGAGTGAAAGCAAGAGCATAGCAGGGAAACAAAGAAGTATATTATTAAACTTTGAAAATTGAACTACCTACTGCATTCACAGCATGTTTGGTGAAAGCAGTGGTTTCAAGGTCACTGTAAATGAAAACACATACAAAGCACCAAATCAAATACACATCTTATTCAAGTTTGTTCAGTAAAACAACTGCTGCTAGGGGGAATCATGAGGAAAAAACAGAATGTTGGCATACTCAGTGAAAATGATTGCATAGGAGCCAAACACACAAGTATGTTACTAAACTTTGAAAGGTGAATTTCCTCCTGATTTCAGAGCATATAAGGTTAAACCAGTGTACAGAAGATGACTTTAAGTGAATACACAGATATAGCACCCCAAAAAACACTAATCTTACATCTGAAAAGTGAAGAAGTTACTATAATGGCATAGAATTTTGTAAAATCCGGGTTTTACATTGTGAGTGAAAGCAAGAGCATAGCAGGGAAACAATTTTCTTATTAACCTTTCAAAATTGAAATTCCTTCTGCAATCTCAGCGTGTTTGGTGAAAGCAGTGGCTTGAAGGACATTGTAAATGAAAACACATGCAAAACACCAAATCAAAAACACATCACATTCACGTTTGCGCAGTAAAACAACTACTGTTATGGCTAAACGTCAGGCGAAAACAGAGTGTTGGCATACTCAGTGAAAATGATTGCATAGCAGCCAAACACATAAGTATGTTTCTTAACTTTGAAAGGTGAATTTACTACTGACTTCACAGCATGTTAGGTTAAACCAGTGTATAGAAGATGACCTTAAGTGAATACACAGGTATAGCACCCCCGAAAAACATTAATTTACATTTCAAATAATAAGAAGTTACCACATTGGCATAAAATTTTGTAAAATGCGTGTTTGTACATTGTGAGTGAAAGCAAGAGCATAGCAGAAAAACAAACAAGTATATTATTAACCTTTTAAAATTGAAATACCTCCTACATTCACAGCGTGTTTGCGGAAAGCATTGGTTTGAAGGTCACTGTAAATGAAAACAAATTCAAAGCAACAAAGGAAATACACATCTTATTCACATTTGTGGAGTAAAACAACTAGTGCTATGGGGAAACATCAGGAAAAAGCTGAATGTTGGCATACTCAGTGAAAGTGATTGCATAGCAGCCAAACAAGTATGATACTTAAATTTCAAATATGAATTTACTCCTAAATTGACAGTGTGTTAGGTTAAACCAGTGTATAGAAGATGATTTTAAGTTAATACACTGATATAGCACCCCAAAAAAAACACTAATCTTACCATGGAAATGTGAAGAGATTATTGCATAGGCATAGAATTTCGTAAAATGCAGGTATTACATTTTGAGTGAAAGCAAGAGCTTAGCAAGGAAACCAGTATATTATTAACCATTGAAAACTGAACTACCTCCTGCATTCACAGCGTGTTGGGTGGAAGCAATGGTTTGAAAAACCAGGCAAAGAACCAAATGAAACACAAATCTTGTTCACATTTGTGGAGTAAAACAAGTAGTGCTATGGGGAAATATCAGGAAAAACCAGAATGTTCGCTTACTCAGGGAAAATGATTGCATATCATCCAAACAAGTATGTTACTTAACTTTAAAAGATGAATTTACTCCCGTATTCACAGCATTTTAGGTTAAACCAGTGTATAGAAGATGACCTTAGGTGAATACAGAGATATAGCACCACCCACAAAAATTAATTTACATTTCAATTGTTAAGCAGTTACTACATTGGAATAGAAATTCGTAAAATGTGGGTTTGTACATTGTGAGTGAAAACAGGAGCATAGCAGGGAAACAAACAAGTATATTATTAAACTTTTAAAACTGAACTACCTCCTACATTCACAGCGTGTTTGGGGAAAGTAGTGGCTTGAAGGTCACTGTAAATGAAAACACATTCAAAGCACCACATGAAATACACATCTTATTCATATTTGAGGAGTAAAACAACTAGTGCTATGGGGAAACATCAGGAAAAGCTGAATGTTGGCATCCTCAGTGAAAGTGATGGCATAGCACCCAAAAAAACAATTATGCTACTTAACATTGAATGGTGAATTTACTACTTAATTCACAGCGTGTTAAGTTAAACCAGTGTATAGAAGATGATTTTAAGTGAATACACAGATAAAGCACTACAAAAAATCACTAATCTTACATTTGAAATGTGAAGAAGTAACTGCATTGGCATAGAATTTTGTAAAATCTGGGTTTTTACATTGTGAGTGAAAGCAAGAGCATAGCAGGGAAACAACAATTATCTTATTAACCTTTCATAACTGAAATTCATTCTTCAATCACAGCGTGTTTGGTGAAAGCAGTGGTTTGAAGGTCATTGTAAATGAAAACACATGCAAAGCACCAAATGAAATACACATCGCATTCACGTTTATGCAGTAAATCAAATACTGTTATGGGGAAACATCAGGAAAAAACAGAATGTTGGCATACTCAGTGAAAATGATTGCATAGCAGCCAAACACACAAGTACGTATCTTAACTTTGAAAGGTGAATTTACTCCTGAATTCACAGCGTGTTAGGTTAAACCAGTGTACAGAAGATGACCTTAAGTGAATACACAAGTATAGCACACCCAAAAACATTAATTTACATTTCAAGTATTAAGAAGTTACTACATTGGCATAGAATTTCGTAAAATGAGTGTTTGTACATTGAGTGAAAGCAAGAGCATAGGAGGGAAACAAACAATCATGTTATTAACCTTTTAAAATTGAACTACCTCCTACATTCATTGCGTGTTTGGGGACAGCAGTGATTAGAAGGTCACTGTAAATAAAAACAAATTCAAAGCACCAAAGGAAATACACATCTTATTCACATTTGTGGAGTAAAACAACTAGTGCTATGGGGAAACATCAGGAAAAAGCTGAATGTTGCCATACTCAGTGAAAGTGATTGCATAGCACCCAAACATACTAGTATGTTACTTAACTTTTAAGGGTGAATTTACTCCTGAATTCACAGCATGTTAGCTTAAACCCATGTATAGAAAATGATTTTAAGTGAATACACAGATATAGCACCCCAAAAAACACTAATATTACATTTGAAAAAGGAAGAAGTTACTGCTTTCGCATAGAATGTCATACAATCTGTGTTTTTACATTGTGAATGAAAGCAAGAGCATAGCAGGGAAACAAACAAGTAGATTATTCACCATTGAAAATTATATTAGCTACTGCATTCACAGCGTTTTTGGCGACAGCAGTGGTTTCAAGGTCACTGTAAATGAAAACACATGTATAACACCAAATGAAATACCCATCTTATTCACATTTGTGGAGTAAAACAGCTAGTGGTATCGGGAAACATGATGAAAATACAGAATGTTGCCATAGTCAGTGAAAGTGACTACAAAGCACCCAAACAAACTAGTATGTTACTTAACTAAGAAAGGTGAATTTACTGGTGAATTCACAGCTTTTTAGGTTAAACCAGTGTATAGAATATGATTTTATGTGAATACACAGATATAAAACACAAAAAAAAACTAATCTTACATTTGAAAAGTGAAGAGGTTAGTGCATAGTCATAGAATTTCAGAAAATGCAGGTTGTTACATTGTGAGTGAAAGCAAAAGCACAGCAGGGAAAGCAGTACATTATTAACCTTTGAAAATTGAACTACCTCCTGCATTCACAGCGTGTTGGGTGAAAGCAGTGGTTTGAAAAACCAGGCAAAGAACCAAATGAAACACAAATCTTCTTCACATTTGTGGAGTAAAACAACTAGTGCAATGGGGAAATATCAGGAAAAAACAGAATGTTCACTTAATCAGGGAAAATGATTGCATATCATCCAAACAAGTATGTTACTTAACTTTAAAAGATGAATTTACTCCTGTATTCACAGCATTTTAGGTTAAACCAGTGTATAAAAGATGACCTTAAGTGAATACACAGATATAGCACCCCCAAAAAACAGTAATTTACATTTCAATTGTTAAGCAGTTACTACATTGGCATAGAATTTCGTAAAGTGTGGTTTGTACATTGTGAGTGAAAGCAAGAGCATAGCAGGGAAACAAACAAGTATATTATTAAACTTTTACAATTGAACTACCTCCTACATTTGCAGCGTGTTTGGGGAAAGCAGTGGCTTGAAGGTCACTGTAAATGAAAACACATTCAAAGCACCAAAAGAAATAAACATCTTATTCATATTTGTGGAGTAAAACAACTAGTGCTATGGGGAAACATCAGGAAAAGCTGAATGTTGGCATACTCAGTGAAAGTGATTGCATAGCACCCAAAGAAACAATTATGTTACTTACCATTGAGCGGTGAATTTACTACTGAATTCACAGCGTGTTAAGTTAAACCAGTGTATAGAAGATTATTTTAAGTGAATACACAGATAAAGCACATCAACAACAACAAAAAAAACACTAATCTTACATTTGAAATGTGAAGATGTAACTGCATTGGCATAGAATTTTGTAAAATCTGGGTTTTTACACTGTGAGTGAAAGAAAGAGCATAGCAGGGAAACAACAAGTATCTTATTATCCTTTAAAAATTGAAATTCCTTCTGCAACCACAGCATGTTTGGTGAAAGCAGTGGTTTGAAGGACATGGAAAATGAAAACACATGCAAAGCACCAAATGAAATTCACATCGCATTCACATTTGTGCAGTAAAACAAATACTGTTATTGGGAAACACCAGGAAAAAACAGAATGTTGGCATACTCAGTGAAAATGATGGCATAGCAGCCAAACACACAAGTACGTATCTTAACTTTGGAAGCTGAATTTACTCCTGAATTCACAGCGTGTTAGGTTAAACCAGTGTATAGAAGATGACCTTAAGTGAATACACAGGTATAGCACCCCCAAAAAACATTAATTTACATTTCAAATATTAAGAAGTTACTACATTGGCATAGAATTTCATAAAATGAGTGTTTGTACATTGTGAGTGAAATCAAGAGCATAGGAGGGAAACAAACAATTATATTATTAACCTTTTAAAATTGAACTAGCTCCTACATTCATAGCGTGTTTGGGGAAAGCAGTGATTTGAAGGCCACTGTAAATGAAAACAAATTCAAAGCACCAAAGGAAATAAACATCTTATTCACATTTGTGGAGTAAAACAACTAGTGCTATGGGGAAACATCAGGAAAAAGCTGAATGTTGGCATACTCAGTGAAAGTGATTGCATAGCAGCCAAACAAGTATGATACTTAAATTTCAAATATGAATTTACTCCTAAATTGACAGTGTGTTAGGTTAAACCAGTGTATAGAAGATGATTTTAAGTGAATACACTGATATAGCACCCAAAAAAAAACACCAGTCTCACGATGGAAATGTGAAGAGGTTATTGCATTGGCATAGAATTTCATAAAATTCAGGTTTTACATTGTGAGTGAAAGCAAGAGCTTAGTAGGGAAACAAACAAGTATATTATTCAATTTTGAAAATTGAACTACCTCCTGCATTCACAGCGTGTTTGGTGAAAGCAGTGGTTTGAAGGTCACTGTAAATGAAAACACATGCAAAGCACCAAAAGAAATATATATTTTATTCACATTTGTGGAATAAAACAACTAGTGCTATGGGGAAACATGATGAAAATACAGAATGTTGCCATACTCAGTGAAAGTGATTGCATAGCACCCAAACAAACTAGTATGTTACTTAACTTTGAAAGGTGAATTTACTGCTGAATTCACAGGATTTTAGGTTAAACCAGTGTATAGAAGATGATTTTAAGTGAATACACAGATATAGCACCCCAAAAACACATTAATCTAACATTTGAAAAGAGAAGAAGTTGCAGTATTGGCATAGAATTTCATAAAATTCATGTTTTTACATTGTAAGTGAAAGCAAGATCATAGCAGGGAAACAAGTATATTATTAACATTTGAAAATTGAAATCCCTTCTGCATTCACAGCGTGTTTGTTGAAAGCAGTGGTTTGAAAGTCAAAGTAAATGAAAACTCATGCAAAGCACCAAATGAAAGAAACGTCTTATTCACATATGTGGAGTAAAACAACTAGTGCTATGGGGAAACATCAGGAAATTGCAGAATGTTAGTATATTCAGTGAAAGGGATTCCATAGCAGCCAAACAAGAATGTTACTTAACTCTCAAAGATGAATTTACTCCTGAATTCACAGAATCTTAGGTTAAACCATTGTATAGAAGATGATTTTAAGTGAATACACAGATATAGCACACCCAGAAAACACTATTCTTACATGTGAAAAGTGAAGACGTTATGGCACTGGCATAGAATTTAGTGCGGGTTTTTACCTTGTGAGTGAAAGGAAGAGCATAGCAGGGAAACAAACAAGTACATTATTAACATTTGAAAATTTGAACTACCTCATGCATTCACAGCGTGTTTGGTGAAAGCAGTGGTTTGAAAACACATGCAAAGCACCAAATGAAACATACATCTTATTCATATTTGTGGAGTAAAACAAAAAGTGCTATCGGGAAACATCAGGGAAAAGCATAATGTTGACATAATCAATGAAAGTGATTGCAAAGCAACCAAACAAACAAGTACGTTACTTAACTTTGAAAGTTGAATTTGCTCCTGAATTCACAGCATGTTTGGTTAAACCAGTGTATAGAAGATGATTTTAGTGAATACACAGATATAGCACCCCAAAAAGCCCTAATCTTACATTTGAAAAGTGAAGAGGTTACTGCATTGGTAGAGAATTTCGTAAATTCCGGGTTTTTACATTGTGAGTGAATGCAAGAGCATAGCAATGAAGTAAACAAGAATATTATTAACCTTTGAAAATTGAACTACCTCCTTCATTCACAGCGTGTTTGGTGAAAGCAGAGGTTTGATGGACACTGTAATTGAAAACACATGCAAAGCACCAAATGAAACACACATCTTATTCACATTTGTGGAGTAAAACAACTAGAGCTATGGGGAGACATCAGGAAAATCAGAATGTTGGCATATTCAGTGAAAGTGATTGCATAGCAGCCAAATATGTTACTTAACTTTCAAAGATGAATTTACTCCTGAATTCACAGAATCTTAGATTAAACCAGTGTATAGAAGATGATTTTAAGTGAATACACAGATATAATACCCCAAAAACTCTAATCTTACATTTGAAGAGTGAAGAGGTTACTGCAATGGCATAGAATCTCGTAAATTTGGGGTTTTTACATTGTGAGTGAAAGCAAGAGCATAGCAGGGAAACAAACAATTATGTTATTAACCTTGGAAAATTGAACTACCTCCTGCATTCACAGCACGTTTGGTGAAAGTAGTGTTTTGAAAATCATTGTAAATGAAATGACATGCACATAACCAACTGAAACACAGATCTTTTTCACATTTGTGGAGTAAAGAAACTAGTGTATGTTGAAACATCAGGAAAAAGCAGAATGTTGGCATAATGAGTGAAAGTGATTGCAAAGCAGCTAAACAAACAAGTATGTTACTAAATTTTGAAAGGTAAATTTACTCCTGAATTCAGAGCATGTTAGGTTAAACCTGTGTATAGAAGATGATTTTAAGTGAATAAACAGATATAGCACCACAAAAAACAGTAATCTTACATTTGAAAATTGAACAGGTTACTGCATTGGCATTGAATTTCATAAAATCCAGGTTTTTCCATTGTGAGTGAAAGCACGAGCATAGCAGGGAAACAAACAAGTATATTATTAACCTTTGAAAATAGTATTACCTCTAGCATTTACAGGGTGTTTGGTGAAAGCAGCCGTTTGAAGGTCACTGTAAATGAAAACACATGCAAAGCACCAAATCAAATACACATCTTATTCAAGTTTGTGCACTAAGACAACTACTGCTAGGGGAAACATCAGGAAAAAACAGAATGTTGGCATGCTCAGTGAAAGTGATTGCATAGCAGCCAAACAAACAAGTACGTTACTTAACTTTGAAGGTTGAATTTACTCCTGAATTCAGAGCATGTTCGGTTAAACCAGTGTATAGAAGATGATTTTAAGTGAATACACAGATATAGCACCAAAAAAAAACCTAATCTTACAATTGAAAAGTGAAGTGGTTTCTGCATTGGCATAGAATTTCGTAAATTCCGGGTTTTTACGTTGTGATTGAAAGCAAGGGCATAGCAGGGATTCAACTATATTATTAACCTCTGTAAATTGAACTACCTCCTGCATTCACAGTATGTTTGGTGAAAGCAGAGGTTTGAAGGTCACTGTAAATTAAAACTGAAGCAAAGCACCAAAAGAAATAGACATCTTATTCACATTTGTGGAGTAAAACAACTTGTGCTATGGGGAAACATCAGGAAAAAGCAGAATGTTAGCATACTCAGTAAAAGTGATTGCTTAGCAGCCAAATATACAAGTATGTTACATAACTTTGAAAGGTGAATTTGCTCCTGAATTCACAGCATGGTAGTTTAAGCCAGTGTATAGCAGATGACTTTAAGTGAATTCACAGATATAGCACCCCAAAAAAACACTAATTTAAATTTCAAAAGTGAAGAAGTTATTGCATCAGCAAAAATTTCATAAATCCGGGTTTTTACATTGTGAGTGAAAGCAAGAGAATAGCAATGAAACAAACAAGTATATTATTAACTTTGAAAATTGAACTACCTCCTTCATTCACAGCATGTTTTGTGAAAGCAGAGGTTTGACAGACTCTGTAAATGAAAACACATGCAAAGCACCAAATGAAACACACATCTTATTCACATTTGTGGAGTAAAACAATTAGTGCTATGGGGAAAAACCAGGAAAAATCATAATGTTGTCATACTCAGTGAAAGTGATTGCAAAGCAGCCAAACAATATGTTACATAACTTTGAAAGGTGAATTTACTCATGAATTCACAGTGTGTCAGGTTAAACCAGTGTATAGAAGATGATTTTATGTGAATACACAGATATAGCACCCCAAAAAACACTAATCTTACATTTGAAAAGTGAAGTGGTTACTGCATTGGCATAGAATTTCATAAAATCCGGGTTTTTAGATTGTGAGTGAAAGCAAGAGCATAGTAGGGAAACAAACAAGCATGTTATTAACCTTTGAAAATTGAACTACCTCCTGCATTTACAGCATTTTTGGTGAAAGCAGAGCTTTGAAGTTCATTGTAATTGAAAACACATGCAAAGAACCAAATGAAGAACATATCTTATTCACATTTGTCGAGTAAAGAAACTTGTGCTCTGGAGAAAAGTCAGTTAAAAGCAGAATGTTGGTATACTGAGTGAAAGGGATTGCAAATGAGCCAAACAAACAAGTATGTTACTTAAGTTTCTAAGGTGAATTTACTCCTGAATTCACAGCTTTTTAGGTTAAACCAGTGTATGGAAGATGAGTTTAAGTGAATACACATATATAGCACCCCCCAAAAAACACGAATCTTACATTTGAAAATAGAAGAGATTAGTGCATTGGCATAGAATTTCGTAAAATGCGTGTTTTTACATTGTTAATGAAAGCAAGAGCATAGTAGGGAAGCAAACAAGGACAGTATTAATCTTTGAAAATTCATCCACCTCTTGCAATCACAGCGTTTTTGGTGAAAGCGGTGGTTTGAAGGTCACTGTAAATGAAAACACATGCAAAGCACTAAATGAAGCTCAGACCTTATACACATTTGTGGAATAAAGAAACTTGTGCTATGGGGAAACCTCAGTAAAAAGCAGAATGTTGGCATACTGAGTGACAGTGATTGCAAAGGAGCCAAACTAACAAGTATGTTATTTAACTTTGAATGTTGAATTTACTCCTGAATTCACAGGGTGTTAGGTTAAACCAGTGTATAGAAGATGATTTTAAGTGAATATACAGTTATAGCAACCCAAAAAACACTAATGTTATATTTCTAAAGGGAAGAAATTACTGCATCATCATAGAATTTCATAAAATGCGTGTTTTTACATTGTGAGTTAAAGCAAGAGCATAGTAGGGAAACAAACAAGGAAATTGTTAACTTTGAAAAATGAAATACCTCCTGCATTCAAAGCTTTTTTGGTGAAAGCATAATTTTCAATGTCATTGTAAATGAAAACACATGGCAAGCACCAAATGAAGGACAGATCTTATTCTCATTTGTGGAGTAAAGAAACTTTTGCTATGGGAAACCTCAGTAAATGCAGAATGTTGGCATACTGAGTGAAAGTGATTACAAAGGAGCCAAACAAACAAGTATGATACTTAACTTTGAAGGTTGAATTTACTCTTGAATTCACAGCATCTTAGGTTAAACCATTGTATAGAAGATGAATTTAAGTGAATACACATATATAGCACCCCCCAAAAAAATAATCTTACATTTGAAAAGTGAAGAAATCAGTGCATTGGCATAGAATTTCATAAAATGCGGGTTTTTACATTGTTAATAAAAGCAATAGCATAGCAGGGAAGCAAACAATGACAGTATTAACCTTTGAAAATTCATCCACCTCTTGCAATCACAGGGTTTTTGGTGAAAGCGGTGGTTTGAAGGCCACTGTAATTGAAAACACATGCAAAGCACTAAATGAAACAGAGATCTTATTCACATTTGTGGAGTAAAAAAATTACTACTACAGGGAAACATGAGGAAAAAGCAGAATGTTGGCATATTTAATGAAAGTGATGGCAGAGCAGCCAAACAAACAAGTATGTTAGATAACTTTGAATGGTGAATTTACTCATGAATTCCTAGCATGTTAGGTTAAACCAGTGTATAGAAGATGATTTTAAGTGAATACACAGTTATAGCAACCCAAAAAACACTAATCTTATATTTGTAAAAGGAATAAGTTACTGCATTGGCATAGAATTTCGTAAAATGAGGGTTTTTATATTGTGAGTGAAAGCAAGAGCATAGCAAGGAAACAAACAAGGGTATTACTAACTTTGAAAATTGAATTACCGCCTGCATTCACCGCTTTTTTGGTGAAAGCAGAATTTTCAACGTCATTGTAAATGAAAACACATGGCAAGCACTAAATGAAGCACTGATCTTCTTCACATTTGTGGAGTAAATAAACTAGTGCTACAGGGAAACCACAGGAAAAATCAGAATGTTGGCATACTGAGGAAAGTGATTGCAAAGCAGCCAAACAAAGCAGAATGGTAATTAATTTTGAAAGGTGAATTTACTCCTGAATTCACAGCATATTACATAAAACCAGAGTGTAGAATATGATCTTAAGTGAATAAATACATACAGCACCCCCAAAAAACACTAATCTTACATTTGAAAAATTAGAAGTTGCTGTATTCACATAAAATTTTGTAAAATCCGTGTTTTTACTCTGTGAGTGAAAGCAAGAGCATAGCAGGGAAACAAACAAGTGTATTATTAACTTTGAAATTTGAACACCCTCCTGCATTCACAGTGTGTTTGGTGAAAGAAGTGTTTTGAAGCTCATTGTAAATGTAATCACATGCACATAACCAACTGAAACACAGATCTATTTCACATTTGTGGAGTAAAGAAACTTGAGCTATGGGGAAACAAGAGGAAAAAGCAGAATGTTGGCATACTGAGTGAAAGTGATTGCATAGCAGCCAAACAAACAAGTATGTTACTTAACTTTCAAAGGTGAATTTACTCCTGAATTCACAGCGTCTTAGGTTAAACCAGGGTATATAAGATGATTTTAAGTGAATACACAGATATAGCACCCCCAAAAAACACTAATCTTACATTTGAAAAGTGGAGAATTTACTGCATTGTCATAGAATTTTGTAAAATGTGGTTTTTTACATTGTGTGGGAAATCAACAGCATAGCAGGGATACAAACAAGGGTATTATTAATCTTTGAAAATTGAACTAATTCCTGCAATCACAGCGTGTTTGGTGAAAGATATGGTTTGAAGGTCACAGTAAATGAAACACATGCATAGCGCCAAATGAAACACAGATCTTATTCACATTTGTGGATTAAAGAAACTACTGCTACTGGGAAATATGAGGAAAAGCAGAATGTTGTCATACTGAGTGAAAGTGATTGCATAGCAGCCAAACAAACAATTATGTTACCTAACTTCCTAATGTGAATTTACTCCTGAATTCACAGCGTCTTAGGTTAAACCAGTGTATAGAAAAGGATTTTAAGTGAATACACAGGTATAGCACCCCCAAAAATCTCTAATCCTACATTTGAAAAGTGAAGAAATTAATGCATTGGCATAGACTTTCATAAAATGGGGGTATTTACATTATGAGTGAAAGCAAGTGCATAGCAGGTAAACAAACAAGTGTCTTATTAACCTTTAAAAATTGAAATACCTCCTGCATTCACTGCCTGTTTGGTGAAAGCAGTGGGTTGAAGGTAACTTCAAATGAAAACACATGGCAAGCACCAAAGAAGCCCAGACCTTATACACATTTGTGGAGTAAAGAAACTTTTGCTAAGGGGAAACCTCAGTAAAAAGCAGAATGTTGGCATACTGAGTGAAAGTGATTGCAAAGGAGCCAAACTAAAAAGTATGTTATTTAACTTTGAACGTTGAATTTACTCCTGAATTCACAGCGTGTTAGGTTAAACCAGTGTATAGAGGATGATTTTAAGTGAATACACATGAATAGCACCCCCCAAAAAAATATTCTAACATTTGAAAAGTGAAGAAATTAGTGCATTGGTGTAGAATTTTGTAAAATGCGGGATTTTACGTTGTGAGCTAAAGCAAGAGCATAGCAGGGAAACAAACAAGAATAGTATTAACTTTTCAAAGTTGAACTACCTCCTGCAATCACAGCATGTTTGGTGAAAGCGGTGGTTTGAAGGTCACTGTAAATGAAAACTCAGGCAAAGCACGAAATTAAACAGAGATCTTATTCACATTTGTGGAGTAAGGAAACTACTGCTAGGGGGAAACATGAGGAAAAAGCAGAATGTTAGTATAATGAGTGAAATTGATTGCATAGCAGCCAAAAAAACAATTATGTTACTTAACTTCCTAATGTGAATTTACTCCTGAATTCACAGCGTCTTAGGTTAAGCCAGTGTATAGAAAATGATTTTAAGTGAATACACAGGTATAGCACCCCCAAAAATCTCTAATCTTACATTTGAAAAGTGAAGAAATTAATGCATTGGCATAGACTTTCACAAAATGGGGGTATTTACATTGTGAGTGAAAGCAAGTGCATAGCAGGGAAACAAACAAGTGTCTTATTAACCTTAAAAAATTGAATTACCTCCTGCATTCACGGCCTGTTTGGTGAAAGCAGTGGGTTGAAGGTAACTTCAAATGAAAACACATGGCAAGCACCAAAGAAGCCCAGACCTTATACACATTTGTGGAGTAAAGAAACTTTTGCTAAGGGGAAACTTCAGTAAAAAGCAGAATGTTGGCATACTGAGTGAAAGTGATTGCAAAGGAGCCAAACTAAAAAGTATGTTATTTAACTTTGAACGTTGAATTTACTCCTGAATTCACAGCGTGTTAGGTTAAACCAGTGTATACAAGATGATTTTAAGTGAATACACATATATAGCACCCCCAAAAAACACTAATCTTACATTTCAAAAGTGAAGAAATTAGTGCGTTGGCATAGAATTTCATAAAATGCAGGTTTTTACTTTGTGAGCGAAAGCAAGAGCATAGCAGGGAAACAAACAAGAATACTATTAACCTTTCAAAATTGAACTACCTCCTGCAATCACAGCATGTTTGGTGAAAGCGGTGGTTTGAAGGTCACTGTAAATGAAAACTCATGCAAAGCACGAAATTAAACAGAGATCTTATTCACATTTGTGGAGTAAAGAAACTACTGCTACGGGGAAACATGAGGAAAAAGCAGAATGTTAGCATACTGAGTGAAATTGATTGCATAGCAGCCAAAAATACAAGTATGTTACTTAACTTTCAAAGGTGAATTTACTCCTAAATTCACATCGTCTTAGGTTAAACCAGTGTATAGAAAATGATTTTAAGTGAATACACTGATATAGCACCCCCACAAGACACTAATCTTACATTTGTAAAGAGAAGAAGTTACTGCATTGGTATAGAATTTTTTAAAATGTGATTTTTTACATTGTGAGTGAAAGCAAGAACAAACAGGGAAACAAAAATATATATTATTAACCTTTGTAATTTTTTTTAATTATGGGTAAAAATCAAAATTCTCACAATACATACAAACATTTGCAATATGATATATAAATATATATGCATATATGTGTATTTGCTTACAAAAACGTTATATATATATATATATATATATATTTTAAGAGGTGCTTAGATTACCCAAAATATTACACGGAACCCATTGGGATTCACATGTTCTTACCTCCCACACCTCCCACCACATCCCACACAAACATCTCCCACAGTGTGGCCCACCACCCTCAATGAACTCCCTCATGCATTAACAGTGTGTTTGGTGAAAGCAGTGTTTTGAACATCATTGTAAATGTAATCACATGCACATAACCAACTGAAACACAGATCTATTTAACATTTCTGGAGTAAAAAACTAGTGCTATGGGGAAACAAAAAAAAATCAGAATGTTGGCATACTAAGTGAATGTGATTGCAAAGGAGCCAAACAAACAAGCATTTTACTTAACGTTGAAGGTTGAATTTACTCCTGAATTCACAGCATCTTAGGTTAAACCAGTGTATAGAAGTTGATTTTAATTGAATACACAATTATAGCAACCCAAAAAAAACACTAATCTCATATATGTAAAGGGAATAAGTTACTGCATTGGCATAGAATTTCGTAAAATGAGGGTTTTTACATTGTGAGTGAAAGCAAGAGCATAGCAAGGAAACAAACAAGGGTATTATTAACTTTGAAAATTGAATTACTGCCTGCATTCACCACTTGTGTGGTGAAAGCAGAATTTTCAATGTCATTGTACATGTAAACACATGGCAAGCACTAAATGTAGCACTGATCTTATTCACATTTGTGGAGTAAATAAATTAGTGCCACGGGGAAACCACAGGAAAAATCGGTATGATGGCATACTGAGGGAAGTGATTGCAAAGCAGCCAAACAAAGAAGAATGGTAATTAGCTTTCAAAGGTGAATTTACTCCTGAATTCACAGCATATTACATTAAACCAGTGTGTAGAAGATAATCTTAAGTGAATAAACACATGCATCACCCCCAAAAATCACTAATCTTACATTTGAAAAATTAGAAGTTGCTGTATTGACATAAAATTTTGTAAAATCGGTGTTTTTAATCTTGAGTGAAAGCAAGAGCATAGCAGGGAATCAAACAAGTATATTATTAACTTTGAAATTTGAACACCCTCCTGCATTCAAAGTCTGTTTGGTGAAAGCAGTGTTTTGAAGCTAATTATAAATATAATCACATGCACATAACCAACTGAAACACATATCTATTTCACATTTGTGGAGTAAAGAAACTTGTGCTATGGGGAAACAAGAGGAAAATGCAGATTGTTGGCATACTGAGTGAAAGTGATTGCATAGCTGCCAAACAAACAACTATGTTACTTAACTTTCAAAGGTGAATTTACTCCTGAATTCACAGCGTCTTAGGAGAAACCAGGGAACATAAGATGATTTTAAGTGAATACACAGATAAAGCACCCCCAAAAAACAATAATCATACATTTGAAAAGTGAAGAAATTACTGCATTGGCATAGAATTTCGTAAAATGCTCGTTTTTACATTGTGAGTGAAAGCAAGAGCATATCAGGGAAACAAACAAGGATATTATTAACCTTTGAAAATTGAACTACCTCCTGCATTCACAGCTTTTTTATGAAAGCAGAGTTTTGAAGGTCATTGTAATTGAAAACACATGCAAAACACCAAATGAAGAACAGATCTTATTCACATTTGTGCAGTAAATAAACTTGTGCTATGGGGAAACGTCAGTTAAAAGCAGAATGTTGGCATACTGAGTGAAAGTGATTGCAAAGGAGCCAAACAAACAAGTATGTTACTTAAGTTTGAACGTTGTTTTTACTCCTGAATTCACAGCATCTTAGGTTAAACCAGTGTATAGAAGATGATTTTAAGTGAAAACGCAGATATAGCACCCAAAAAAAACACTAATCTTACATTTGAAAAGTGAAGAAATTAGTGCATTGGCATAGAATTTCGTAAAATGCGGGTTTTTACGTTGTGAGCGAAAACATGTGCATAGCAGGGAAACAAACAAGGATAGTATTAACCTTTGAAAATTGAACTTCCTCCTGCAATCACAGCACGTTTGGTGAAAGCAGTGGCTTGAAGGTCAGTGTAAATGAAAACAGATGCAAAGCACGAAATGAAACAGAGATCTTATTCACATTTCTGGAGTAAAGAAACTACTGCTATGGGGAAATATCAGGAAAAACAGAATGTTAGCATACTAAGTGAAAGTGATTGCATAGCAGCCAAACAAACAAGTATGTTCCTTAACTTTCAAAGGTGAATTTACTCCTAAATTCACAGCATCTTAGGTTAAACCAGTGTATAGAAAATGACTTTAAGTGAATACACTGATATAGCACCCCCAGAAGACACTATTCTTACATTTGAAAAGTGAAGAAGTTACTGCATTGGCATAGAATTTTTTAAAATCTGGGTTTTTACATTGTGAGTGAAAGCAAGAGCATAGCAGGGCAACAAACAAGGATATTATTAACCTTTAAATTTGAACTTCCTCCTGTATTCACAGCTTGTTTGGTGAAAGCAGAGTTTTGAAGGACATTGTAAATGAAAACACATGGCAAGCTCCAAATGAAGCACAGATCTTATTCACATTTCATGAATAAAGATACTAGTGCTATGGTGAAACCTCAGTAAATAGCAGAATGTTGGCATACTGAGTGAAAGTGATTGCATAGACGCCAAAAACATGTATGTTATACCACTTTCAAAGTAAATTTACACCTGAATTCAAAGCGTGTTACATTAAACCAGTGTATAAAAGAAGATTTTAAGTGAATACACAGATATAGCACCCCAAAAAACACTAATCTTCCATTTGAAAAGTGAATAACTTACTGCATTGGCATAGAATTTTGTAAA
>JAKSZT010020056.1:864481-991043 GCA_026826555.1 Tolypeutes matacus | reverse complement strand
AAAAAACACTAATCTTACATTTGAAATAATAGAATTTTGTAAAACCAGGTTTTCAGTCTGTGAATGAAAGCAAGAGCATAGCAGGGACACAAACAAGTATATTATTAGGCTTTGAAATTTGAACTCCCTCCTGCATTCACAGTGTGTTTGGTGAAAACAGTGTTTTGAAGATCATTGTAAATGGAATCACATGCACATAACCAACTGAAACACAGATCTATTTCACATTTGTGGAATAAAGAAATTAGTGCTATGGGGAAACCTCAGTAAAAAGCAGAATGTTAGCATACTGAGTGAAAGTGATTGCATAGACGCCAAAAAACAAGTATGTTACTCCACTTTCAAAGGTAAATTTACACCTGAATTCAAAGCGTGTTACATTAAACCAGTGCATAAAAGATGATTTTAAGTAAATACACAGATATAGCACCCCAAAAAACTCTAATCTTCCATTTGAAAATTGAATAACTTACTGCATTGGCATAGAATTTCATAAAATCCAGATTTTACATTGTGAGTGAGAGCAAGAGCTAGCAAGGAAAGAAACAAGTATCTTATTAACCTATCAAAGTAGAACTACCTCCTGCAATCACAGCGTGTTTGGTCAAAGCAGTGGTTTGAAGGTCATTGTAAATGAAAACACATGCAAACCACCAAATGAAACACAGATCTTATTCACATTAGTGGAGTAAAGAAACTAGTGCTATGGGGAAACATGAGGAAAAGCAGAATGTTGGCATACTGAGTGAAAGTGATTGCATAGGAGCCAAACAACAAGTACATTACTTAACTTTGAAAGGTGAATTTACTCCTGAATTCACAGCGTGTTAGGTTAAACCAGTGTATAGGAAATGATTTTAAGTGAATACACAGATATAGCACCTCCCAAAAACAATAATCTTACATTTCAAAAGTCAAGAATTTACTGCATTGACATGGAATTTTGTAAAACCTGGGTTTTTATGTTGTGAGTGAAAGCAAGAGCATAGCAGTGAAACAAACAAGTATCTTATTTACATTTTTACCTTTCAAAATAGAACTACCTCCTGCAATCACAGCGTGTTTGTTGAAAGTAGAGGTTTGAAGGTCATTGTAAATGTAAACACATGCAAATAACCAAATGCAACACATATCTTATTCACATTTGTGGAGTAAAGAAGCTAATGATATGGGAAAACATGAGTAAAAACCAAAATGTTGGCATCCTGAGGGAAAGTGATTGCAAAGCAGCCAAACAAACAAGTATGTTACTTAACATTCAAAAGTGAATTTACTCGTGAATTCACAGCATCTTAGTTTTAACCAGAGTATAGAAGGTGATTTTAAGTGAATACACAGATATAGCACCCCCGAAAACCACTAATATTATATTTGAAAAGTGAAGAAGTTACTGCATTGGCATAGAATTTCATAAATTCCGGGTTTTTACATTGTGAGTGAAAGCAAGAGTATAGCAGAGTAACAAACAATTATGTTATTAACCTTTCAAAATTGAACTACCTCCTGCAATCACAGAGTGTTTGGTGAAAGCAGTGGTTTGAAGGTCATTGTAATTGAAAACTCATACAAAGCACCAAATGAAACAAAGATCTTATTCACATTTGTGGAAGAAAGAAACTAGGGTTATGGGGAAACATGAGGAAAAACCAGAATGTTGGCAAAATTAGTGAAAGTGATTGCATAGCAGCAAAACAAAAAGTATATGACTTAACATTCAAAGGTGAATTTACTCCTGAATTCACAGCATCTTAGGTTAACCAGTGTATAGAAGATGATTTTAAGTGAATACACAGATATAGCATCCCCAAAAAACAGTAATCTTACATTTGAAAAGTGAAGAAGTTACTGCATAGGATTGAATTTCATAAAATGCGGGTTTTTACATTGTGAGTGAAGCAAGAGCATAGCAGGGAAACAAAAAAGGGTATTATTAACCTTTAAAACTGAATTAACTCCTGCATTCACATTTTATTTGGTGAAAGCAGAGTTCTGAAGCTCATTGTAAATGAAAACTCATGGCAAGCACAAAATGAAGCATAGATCTTATTCACATTTGTGGAGTAAAGAATCTAGTGTTATGGAGAAACATGGAGAAAAAGCAGAATGTTGGCATACTGAGTGAAAGTGACTGCATAGCAGCCAAAGAAACAAGAATGTTACTTAACATGAAAGGTGAAATTACTCCTGAATTCACAGCATATTACCTTAAACCAGAGTATAGAAGATGATTTTAAGGGAATATACAGATAGAGCACCGCCAAAAAATACTAATCTTACATTTGATAACTGAAGAAGTTACTGCATTGTCATAGGATTTCGTATAATCCGGGTTTTTACTCTGTGAGTGAAAGCAAGAGCATAGAAGGAAAACACACAAGTATGTTATTGACCTTTGAAATTTGAAATCCCTCCTTCATTCACAGTATGTTTGGTGAAATCAGTGTTTTGAAAATCATGGTCAATGAAATCACATGCACATAAACAACTGAAACAGATCTATTTCACATTTCTGGAGTAAAGAAACTAGTACTATGGGGAAACATGAGGAAAAAACAGAATGTTGGCATACTGAGTGAAAGTGATTGCATAGCAGCAAAACAATCAAGTATGTTACTTAACTTTGAAAGGTGAATTTATTCCTGAATTCACAGCGTGTTAGGTTAAACCAGTGTATAAAATATGATCTTAAGTGAATACACAGATATAACACCCCAAAAAATAGTAATCTTACATTTGAAAAGTGAATAACTTACTGCATTGGCATAGAATTTCATAAAATCTGGGTTTTTACATTGTGAGTGAAACAAGAGCATAGCAGTGAAACAAACAAGTATCTTATTTATCTTTCAAAAGAGAACTACCTCCTGCATTTACAGCTTCTTTGGTGAAAACAGAGTTTTGAAGATCATTGTATATGAAAACACATGGCAAGCACCAAATGAAGCACAGATCTTATTCACATTTGTAGAGTAAAGAAACTTGTGCTATGGGGAAACCTCAGGAAAAATCAGAATGTTGGCAAACTGAGTGAAAGTGATTGCATAGGAGCCAAACAAACAAGTATGTTACTTAACTTTGAAAGGTGTATTTACTCCTGAATTCACATCATGTTAGGATAAACCAGTGTATAGAAGATGAGTTTAAGTGAATACACTGATATAGCACACCAAAAAACAGTAACCTTATATTTGAAAAGTGAATAACGTACTGCATTGGCATAGAATTTCATAAAATCCGGGTTTTTACATTGTGAGTGAAAGCAAGAGCATAGCAGTGAAACAAACAAATATCTTATTTACCTTTCAAAAGAGAACTACCTCCTGCATTTACAGCTTGTTTGGTGAAAGCAGAGTTTTGAAGTTCATTGTATATGAAAACACATGGCAAGCACCAAATGAAGCACAGATCTTATTCACATTTGTGGAGTAAAGAAACTAGTGCTATGGGGAAACATGGAGAAAAAGCAGAATGTTGGCATTCTGAGTGAAAGTGATTGCATAGCAGCCAAACAAAGATGAATGTTATTTAACTTGGAAAGGTGAAATTACTCCTAAATTCACAGCATAATAACTTAAACCAGAGTATACAAGATGATTTTAAGTGAATACACAGATAGAGCACTGCCATACATTTCAAATCTTACATTTGAAAACTTAAGAAGTTACTGCATTAGCATAGAATTTCTTAAAATCCGGGTTTTACACTGTGAGTGAAAGCAAGAACATTGCAGAGAAAAAAACAACTAATTTATTAACCTTTGAAATTTGAACTACCTTCTGCATTCACAGTGTATTTGGTGAAAGCAGTGTTTTGAAGATCATTGTAAATCAAATCACATACACACAATGAACTAAAACACAGATCTTATTCCCATTTGTGGAGTAAAGAACCTAGTGCTATGGGGAAACATGAGGAAATATCAGATTGTTGGCATACTGAGTGAAAGTGATTGTATAGGAACCAAACAAACATGTATGTTACTTAACTTTGAACGTTGAATTTACTCCAGAATTCACAGTGTCTTAGGTTAAACCAGTTAATAGAAGATGATTTTAAGTGAATACACAGATATAGGACCACCCAAAAACACTAACATTACATTGAAAAGTGAAGAAGTTACTGCTTTGGATTGAATTTTGAAAAATGCAGGTTTTTACATTGGGAGTGAAAGCCAGAGCATAGCAGGGAATCCAACAAGTATATTATTAACCTTTGAAAATTGAACTACCTCCTGCATTCACAGCTTGTTTGGTGAAAGCAGTGTTTTAAAGGTCATTGTAAATGAAAACACATGGCAAGCACCAAATGAAGCACAGATCATATTAACATTTTTGGATTAAATAAACTAGTGCTATGGGGAAACATCAGGAAAAAGGAGAATGTTGGCATACTGAGTGAAAGTGATTGCATAGCAGCCAAACAAAGAAGTATGTTACTTAACTTTCAAATGTGAATTTACTCCTGAATTCACAGCGTCTTATGTTAAACCAGTCTATAGAAGATGATTTTAAGTGAATACACCGATATAGCACCCCTCCAAAACACAAATCTTTCATTTGAAAAATGAAGAAATTACTGCATTGGCATAGAATTTCGTAAAATCTGGGTATTTTCATTGTGAATGAAAGCAAGTGCATAGCAGGGAAATAAACAAGTATCTTATTAACCTTTCAAAATTGAACTACCTCCTTCAATCACAGCGTGTTTGGTGAAAGCAGTGGTTTGAAGGTCATTGTAAATGAAAACACATGCAAATGAATCAAGTTTATATTCAACACTGTAAGCAACATCCACAATTCTAATTATAATGTTAACAACAAAACCAATGCAAGTATTAAAATTATAAGTTAATGTATTACCCCACAGCCCAAATAGGAAAAACTAATTTGTTTTTACCTATGCATCAAAATATACAAAAAAAAAAAAGAAATTGAGGTCATTCTAATTATGCTATTAAGTGTCTTAAATGCTTAAGAAATAAAAGTTTTTTCATTGAATCAAAACTTTAATGCAATACATTGCAAACTTAAATAATTTAATAACTTGTATATTACACGTAAATGCATTTTATTAAATGTATATGTAAATCTCTTGTTTTGAGTTTTGACAGTTCTGAAACTAAATGTATGAAAAAACAAGTCTGGCAAGTATTGTTCAAGCCTAAAAGTAAAGCATTATGCAGAAAATTTTGTTAATCAACAAACCAATGCCTTGCTAGTTAACACTTTTCACATTTCAGGAAAAATATTGGAAATTAAAATAGTAAGCATATCAAGGATGTTTTGTAAAAACTTAAAAAAAAAATGAAGTGCATTTCTATGGGTGTTGTATTCCTCCCTGGTTGAGCTGGCCACTCTCCCAGGGATTGATGCATAAAACTTAAAATGTACTGCCCAGGGAGTGTTGTGTTCCTTCCTGAGGAGGCTGGCCCCTTCCTTGGGAATTAGCAAAATACTCACAAGTTGGCATCTATAGCATCAAGTTCATTAATCCTAAAAACAATCAACCAAAACTCTAGTATCAGTTACTATTTCAACAATTCAACCCTTCCCAGCTACAAGCTAAATATTGGTAAGTATATATAAGACTGCTCTATTTATCTGTCATTCTGTAACTTTGTTCAATATTGACTTAATCTTGTAATTAGTTATGTTATTTGTTTCTCACCCTAATTGTCAATATCAGCTTATTAACCTAACTATATATTAACATTTATCTCATATCTATCCAGGACCCTAGCCGAAAATAAGCTATGTACATCAGTGTATCCCCTGATTTAGTAAGCCTGTGAATGTATGTATACTTATCATAAAAAGTTAACAGTTAAACCTCTATAAATTCTACAAAAACAAAAAAGGGGGAAATGGTGATGTGCAAGTACAATTATATCAAGCATTATTACAATAAATTTTTAAGCCAAAGGTTAGAATCATATACAGCAGCAGCAGAACATTTCTTGCAAAAATCAGGCAATAATACAGAAACAAATATTGGACAACTAGTTTACTGAAAGCATAAAATTAATAATGAATGGTAAAAGGCCGAAGTTAAGTTCGGATATAGGGTCGAGGTTTTGCCCTTATCATTAAAGATAAAGGAGACCAGCCTTGTGTCCTGTCCAGACATCTGAAACCTAGACATAATCAAGCTGAAGAAGCTGACACAAAAAGCAGAAAAGTCAGAATGTCACTCTAACACAGTTATTCCTTGCTATGCTTACCTTGAAAACCACAGCAGTAAGTAGTGCACTTTCACAAAATTATACATATTGGGCTTATATTACTAATTCACCTGTTTTAGAATTGTTGACTTGGGGGGACAAATCCTATGCCATTTATTTTAATCAGTCTTTTCATTTTCCTGGGCCCATTGATCCTCGCCTAACTCTAAAACCTGAGGAGGAAGGGAAATTTATTGAAAATTTAACCTTGCATTTTCTTAAATGACCTAACTGCATACTATCCGTTGACCCATGTATAGAGCCACAAAATCAGAGTACAAATTGATAAATGGCATACATGCCATGTTTCATCTGAGGTTGTGCTCTTTAATAATTCCTATAGAATTGTAAAGAATTGGGCACTTATAGGGATACCAAAACACAACCATAATTTGAAAAATTAATAATTCAACAAAATCAATGAATGGAAGCTATCATTATTTTTAGACTTTTGGGGATTTCATAAGTATAAGTACATCACTAATTTGGACTCATCAGGGAAGACTTATCCCACAACTATGGGACAGTAAACTTAAAAACTAAAAATTATTTGTGGAAATTAATTTTCAGAACTAGTCCAATTTTTGAGTGGCAAAGCAGGAAAACTAATATTACCAGTTTTAAAAGAAAATCCACTTAATTTCTTAAAGTATGTATATGGGATCCCATTGTTTTATAGTAGGAACAGTGAGCATTAATCAAACATGGTTTTCCTGAAGCAATTGCTCCCTTTGCACTTTTGTATCAGAATCTATTTTACAGGAGAGCTTTACTGTGTTTCTCATAGGATGGTGGCATCGTGGAATATGGCTTCCAGTTCTCATGAATCGCTGCTGCAGTCTTCCCCTAGAGCCAAATCCTTTGGCACTTTCTAAATCATTATTTGAAAAGAAGCAAATGTTTAATTGGATTAATTATACCTCCTGTTTTAGGGCTTATAAGTATTATTACAGCCACTGCTGTGGCAGGAACTGACCTACATGAGAATGTCCAAACAACAATATGTTAAAAATTGACATCATAATGCTAGTGAGCTATGATATAGTCAAGCATATATAGATGAGCAAATTAATAATAGGCTTAAAAAGTTAGAGATGGCTGTTACACAAATGGGAGATCAGGTATATAATCTAAGTTTAAAATGAGGTTTGAAGTGATTGGAATGAAATCGCTTTTTATATCACTCCTCTCACATACAATGATTCCCATTATGAATGAGAAAAAATTAAACATCATTTAATGGGTCATCACACAAAATTATCTACTGAATTTACAGATTTGCAAAAAAAGGATTTTGAGCATGTCTCAGAATCAACTTACTATGCTTCCAGGTATTGAATTTTGGCAATCAGTGACAGATCAATTAAATAAAATACATCCCTTACATTGGTGGAAATCAAACTCTGTACATGCAAACTACAGTGTGGTGATCATTGGTGCTCTGCTACACTTAACTGTATTAGGGGCATTTGCAAAGCCCTGCTGCACCACATTAATAGGGCTGTAATGGCCAGCCATGCCAATAACTTGATTCTGTTTAAAACCCTTGAATCTCAAACCCCTGTCCATGGAGCTTGGCTGGTGGCCAGTGATGGGTAAGATCTTCAGAGGAGGGCAACATAAGACAAGCACAGTCACCCTGGACAAAAAGATAAAAAGGGGGAATTGTTGGAAAAGATGCTGAAAGCCAGTGCATAGTGTTAAGTATTTAAAAAGCATGCTCTCTGGCAGAAAAATATTAGCAAATGTCTCAAACGACACTGCACACTGCAGACATCAGTGGCAGGAGGCAGAAGAGAATGAACCCAACACTAAGATGTTATGGTATGAATTCCCAGGAAAGATTCTCTGGGAACACAGAAACAGGCAGTGCTCTCATGTACCAGGCTAAGAAACTAGTGAAGGATGTCCTAATTTTGTTATCAGCTTTGTAGAATAAAAAGCAGCTTCAGCCTAAATAAACTTGCCTGCATTCCACGTGGAGTGAGGTCCCCTGGTCCCAAACATTCTTTGGATCATTCCCAGCACCATCTGCCTCCACATTGAATTACAACATGCCTTCAAAATGAAGTTACATTCATAGAATTGTTATTTTGATGAAACAATGCTTGTGGTCAAAGAAAATATTTTCCCAACTTTCTTACATTCTCTGCCTTCACCTTAAGTCTGTACTGTTGTGGAAGTGGATATAGTTTCACTCTCAATTCTTTTCATATGTGGTTCTTTCTGCTTCTTAATGTCCTATGCTTCTTCATAATTTGTGGGGTGCAGCAGAAGAAGTGCTTAGAGGTAATTTATAGCATTAAATGCATTCATTAGAAAAGAGGAATGATCCAATATCGATCACCTAAGGGTCCAATTTGGGAAGTGCAACAATATCTCCTTTTTATTTGTTCTATCATTCATGGTTCTTCTTGCTTCAAATGAGCATCATATCCAGTTTGGTGACTTCATAACTAGGAAACAGGGAAGTGATACACCACTTGATTTATGATGGGGACAAACCAACAGCACATAAATGAACCCTGGAACTTTCAGGCTTCTGAAGGACAAGAAAAGTACAGCTTCCAAAGCTGCATGAATAAGGTGGTCCCCGAACATAGGCCAAAATGGCAACCCAGGAAATGCTGAATATTTCATTTTGGACTGATTATTTTTGTTCAATATTTTTCTTCTATTTATTTGGATGAGATTTACTATTTAATATTCTTTAAAGTTTAGTGGAGAAATTAAAACACTTTTGCTTGCCTTTCCAAATCTGTACTTATTATTTATTATTGACTCACCAAATAATGTATTTTAAAACATTTTATATCCTGTATTAGTCAGCCAAAGGTGTGCTAATGCAAAATACCAGAAATCTCTGGCACTTTATAAAGGGTATTTATTTGGGGTAGAAGCTTACAGTTACCAGGCCATAAAGCATTAGTTTCTCCCTTCACCAAAATCTGTTGCCTGATCATGGAGCAAGACAGTTGCCAACATTGGCCAGGGTTCAGGCTTCGTGGGCTCCTCTCTCTCAAGGGCTGCACTGGGCTCAGCATCTCTGTTTTCTCCACACAGTCAGCTGTAGACTATTAGGCTCCTGAAGCTTTGCCTCTCAACACAAGGCCAGCTGTGAATGGTCATGTGAATGGCTCCTCTCCTTTCCCCGGGGCCTTCTGTCCTTGCTCCTCAGAACTCAAACTTCAAAAACTACTCCAACTCTATTCTTTGCCATGTCTTTTTATGTTTGAGACCCTACCCACCAAGTCACAGGGCTCAACGCCCTACCGACTGTGGCCCAGTCAATGTCCTTATCATAACTTAATCATGCCCAGATTAACAAACCAATCGACAAGCATAATCCAATATCTATTTTTGGAATTCATAACGATATCAAACTGCTACATATCCATTTACCCATCTTATGCTATATATTATTTTATGGTGTATTTTAACACTTTATTGATGTCTTAGGCCACAGATATCATTATTACTTTATCTATTCAATAGTCATTTAGATACATGAATTTAATTAACAGATTTTATTCTTCCATCCATTCTGAATCTTGATCCTTCTGTGATAATTTTCTTTCTACCTGAAGAATATTCTTTTATGTTTCATTTAAAGTGAGTTTCTGCTAGCAAACGGTATTAGTTTTTAGTCATCAGTAAAATATTGATTTCATTTCTTCCTTAAGGATTGAGATGAATTAAAAATCAGGTTCTCCACAATCTCCACTGCTTTTGAGAGCACCCTTGGCATCGAATTTCTACATTCTTTTGTAAATGCAATCAGTTCTTTGGAGAAGAAATTGGGGCTTTTAGTTTTACAGCCTGCTTCCTGCCCCCCCCACCAAACAGGCAAAATCTGTGCACTCTGGCTACAGGAATGGGAATATTGGCACACCTCTCTGAGTTACACACCTGTTTTTGTAGCTAAGATTTGGTGGAGAAAGCACAGTATATTGAGTTCTTCTTGGGACCATTCTAGGGAACAGTGCACTGGTGGTCAGCACCCAATTTATCTCAATGATGTCCACACCCAGTGCACATCCACTGCTTCATGAGTTTCTATTTCTCCCAAACTTATGAGACCCCTCCTGATCCCTGTGGCCTGGGTTACCCTTATTTGAGTCTTGTGTAGACCCCGGAGAAGTATGTTCTTATTAACCCATAGCTGTGTGTGTAAGCCTTTTGTATATAGGGCATTTTGGTTAGATTAAAATGAGGGACCTTTCAATTATGCCATTTTTGTTAGATTCCCCTAGTTTAGTCAAGGGCCTCTGATTATATTTCAGTCACCAGGACGGACCACTATCATTGTGCTGAAGTCCTACATACATGGGACACACCTAGAAAGAGTGCTGCCATGTTTACCCTGTCTAGGGTGCAAGGGCTTCAGGATCTCCTACAGCTGTGGAGAGACACAGGAAACCTGAGTGGCTGAGGGAGAGGCCAGACCTGGAGTCATGGAGCTGCCTGAAGCTGAAGATACCAAGGCCAGAAGAGAAGGAAGAGGTGTGAGTAATTATGTCTGATGGCTCACTACTGAGCTCAGGGAGAAAGTGAGTTTGGAGGAGAAGGCAGAGAGAGACAGACATGCCAAACATATTTCCTTGGCAGGAGTCCAACACAGCTCACCCTTGTGAATACAGCATTTTTTATGATGCCTTGGTTTAGACATTTTCACAGCCTCAGAAGTGTAAGTTTAACCCTAATAAATTCCATTAAAAGCCAACCTTTTTCCAGTATTTTTCATTGGCTGCACTTGGCAAACTCAAACAGCTAGGCACATAGGTTTGGAGAGCTGACCTGTTCCCAAATGGCAGTGTGATACTGCTGCCCAGTGAATTCACGTGTAAACTGTGGGTGTCTCCAAACTAGGCAGGAATGGGTACTGGTAAGATGGAGGGGGAAGTGCTGTAGTTCAGCAAGCCTTGCAAGACAGGGAGACAGGCAAGTGAGTCACAAAGTTTGGGGACGAGTATAAAGTCACAGATGCCCCAGTATGATGTACCTGTCTCAGGCAGGTGTAGGCCAGGTGTTCAGGGTGAGATAAATGCATGGGACCTGGGGTCTTGTGCACAGAGGAGTCAGGACACAGAGCAGAGACTACCTGCTCCTGCCCCTTTTGCCATTCCCTCCTTCCCTTGGCCTCCAGAGTTGACTCTCTGAGGAGGCTTCTCTTACTGTACCCCTCCTGGTTCTCAGACACAGACTCAGTTCTCCTGCTTCCAGTTCTATATTCACCTTCTCCAATTTTGGGGCACCTAAAGAAAGAGCAATGCCAAGATGAAACCTGTTGGTGACAGGAAGGATATGTCAAAATTCACATTACAGCATTAGGTACAGCAATAACATCACCAGAATGAGCATCAATAGGACAGTGACCCAAAAGTTTAGTATAGAAATTCCAGAAAGTTATGAGACCTAGGGCTGACAAGAATAGAAGCGAGGTTATGAGAGAGTGCAATGTTTGCAGAAAACCTCATAGGGTTCTGATGCCAGATATTTCTCAGGTTAATTTAATATTAAATTTTCAACATATTTTTAACAGTGTTGAAATGATGTAGACTTCTTCAATCCCACAGGAGAACGGAGGGTTTGGATGGGAAGAAGTTGATGAACAACTGAAGAAGCTGGAATGTAACACATGTTCACTGCTGTTCCCCCAATCCAGAGAGGGATTGTCCATTTTTGGAACCAAACTCTCAGAACCCCAATGAAAATCATCATCAGAGGTTCTGGATCCACAAAGGAGGACAGGGAGAAAGCCCTGCACAGCACTCACAGCCTCAGTTAGTGATGTGAGGCACTCTGGCCAGTCTTCACTGGGGAATAAGCAACAGGAAGTCCATCTTCTCCTGTGGAGATAACAGCCCTCTAACCAGACATGTGTAGAGACCAGTGTGGGCTTCACATGGTCTCATCCATGCTCCTCCTATTCCATGCTCACTCTTGCTGAGGGTAGCCTCCACCCATCCAGGCAGCATGAGCGGATGCCCAAGAGAGAGAGCAGATTTCCTTTATGGGTGACTGTATTTGCTAAGGGTGTGATTTTGCAGATACAAATCAATATCTTCAAATCAACCACCTTGTATGATATCATTGTGTACAATTTTCATAATTTCTTTTAAATTTTAACCAAATTATCCATGCAAAGAGTATAAAAATAATTTATATCTGTTATGGCAAACAGTAAAATTACTTCTCTAGCCTCGACCACCATTCCTCCTTCCTCAGAATTATCTGCATTGGCAGATTATTTTGGGTACATATTTCTGTTTGTAAAAATATGCATTCTCTAGTTTCATCTGTCCCACAGCCTATCACATATGAGAAAAATATTGGATTACAACTTAAAAATATAAATAAATTTTCTAACTTCTTAAAATACTTGAGATTAGAAGTATATCATCTTATTATGAAAGAATCATTTCTGATTATAATTTGGAAAATTTGCATTAAGTAGAAAGCAGGTGACTGTAGTTCAGTGGCTGTTAAACTTGAATTCACATCAGATTCAGGTGAGGAAATGGAAAAAAATATAAGTGGTTGGCGTGCCTTATAAGAAAATGCTACATGAGAGAGGCAAGATGGCATCAGTTAAGGAGGATACTCACTGACTAGCTCTCTGGGGATGACTGATTGTGGATGGGGTCCTGCCAATGGGTCTGTGCTGTGGGTGCAGGGAGTGAGAATCTTGGGTCACCTAGCAGTGGGCAGATCAAGAGTGTGGAGTGATTGGTGGAGATTCTTGAGTTTTGAGGCTGCCTATGGTGGTTAACACAGACAGCTGAGCCCCACATACAGGGAAAAATGGCTGGTTTGTACCAGGAATCCTGCAAACACGACTCTCCCTCCTGGTTTGGGGCAGCATACTCTGACGGAGGGAGGGCTCTGACAGAAGGTGTAGATTGTTTAACTTCTGTGGATTGACTGCCTGGACCCCTTCATAGCTTTGGGGATCAGATAAGCTGGCTTGAAACAGCACCAGGCTGAAGGGAGAGGTGAATCTGCTGAGGAAACCTGGTTTACCCAGCGGCCCGCTGACATTGAGGCCTGGCCCCAGAAGGGGTGGAGTCAACCAATTTTATCGCTCTGCCCTGACAAGCATCATAGCTTCTCTTCCCTGGGGAGGCAAGGAAGTGGGAAGGGCTTGATTAGTTTCCACGAGCCTATTTAGGGTCCCCTCAGTGAAGGGAGTGATCTAGCAGAGGACGTCTTTTGGGTCCTTTATATAGTAAAAAAAAAAAGAAGAAGACAGTCACTTTTAAAAAATGAATTCCTGTTCTTAATTTAGTTTAATACCCAAAATCTGCCTCAAAACCTGCAGAGATCCCAGAAGGGAAATTAATAAACACAAGCAGGCTGAGAGGATCCGCAAGGACTGTAGAAGGAACACTTCCTCCTTAGCTTTGTTTGACTGCTTGCTAGTGTGGTTGTTTCATTTTTCTCTGTTTATTTGTTGCCTCTTTCCTCCCCCATTTCTGTTTTCCTTCATTTAAAAAAAAATTAGGTGCTGCTAGCTTACCTCTTCTTTGATGTTCTTCTTCAGTGATTTCCCATTCTCTGTCTATATTGATATTGTATCCCAAGCTATCTCTTAACCTTCCTTCATCTCTCTGCCTTCTGCTTTCTGTTGTGGTTCTTAGACACCACATTTTTCATTATCCCACAACTTGATGGTGCCAATTTCTATTCTATCTCTTTTGTTTTCTTCTTATATTATTAATATTAACTTTTTCCTCTTAGCCCTTTCTTTACTCTTTCTCTCTCTCCTCATTATTCTAGCATTCTAAATCAATGTATATATATACTCCTCTATTTGGTTCCCCACTTTTATCAGTATTACAGCACACTGCCTACAAAAGTTAATTATTCACTTCACTAAGCCCTATTTGGCCCCTCTTCTAACTTTTATCAATATTACTATTAGCTTTCTCCCTTTCTCACATCTTTCCATCCCTTTGGAAATAATTTTTGGCCTTCAAGGTAACAGAAATAAGCAAGGAAACAAAATAAGAAGAAAAAGTGTCAAAGAGAAAAATTAACACACACACAGAATCACCAACTAAATAAAACTTGAGAGCAGAGAGAGAAGCTAATCAATTGAATAAACCCAGCAAGATAAAATGATGACTAGAGGGCAATAAAAAATTACAAACCACACTGAGAAACAGGAAGACATGGACCACTCCAATGAACAAACTAAAAACCAGAATATATACAGAACATCAAACAACTAGTGAAAGATTCCCAAACAAATATAATGAACCAACTTAATGAAGTGAAGAAAGAGATAAAGGATATAAAGAAGACACTGAGATAACATACTGGAGAAATTGTAAACATACACTAAAAGATAACAGATATGATGGTGATCAATTGCACAATCCAAGAAATCAAAAGGATGCTGGATTCACATAACAGCAGATTTGAACAGACAGAAGAAAGAATTACTGATGTGGAAGACAATACAGCTGAAAACAAACAGATAGTAGAACAGATAGACAAAAAATATAAAAAATCCAGCAGAGACTCTGTGATTTAACTGACAGCACAAAACACACAAACATATTCATTATGGGTATCCCAGAGGAGAAGAGAAGGGAAGGATAACAGGAGTGTTGAAAGAAATAATGGCAGAAAACTTCCCAGCCCTAATGAGAGAGATGGATGTGCAGATCCAAGAAGCAAAGTGCCAACAGGCAAACTCCAAGACATACACTTGTCAAAATGTCCAAGGCTCAAGACAAAGAGGAAATACTCAAGGCAGCATGAGAAAAGAGAAACATCACATACAGGGGATGCACAACAAGATTAAGTGATGATTTCTCATCTGAAACTGTGGAGGAAAGAAGACAGTGGTATGACATAGTCAAAGTACTAAAAGAAAAAACGTCGAGCCACGAATTCTGTATCCAGTAAAATTGACATTCAAAAATGATGGAGAGTTCAAAATATTCACAGATAAACAGAAACTAAGAGAGGATGTCAATAAGAAACTGGTACATCAAGAAATACTAAAGGAAGTTATACAAGTTGAAAGGAAAAAATCAAGAGTTAGGAGAGTTTAAAAAAAAAACAAAAAACAAAAACAGAAACAAAACAAAATATGACATACATTAATCCAAAGATAAAAATGGCTTAAGTAAGAAATTCATTGCATGTAATAAAACTGAATGTTAATGGATTAAATTCACCACTCAAGAGACACAGATTGGCCAAAGGGTCCAAGAAATATGATCCATTTACATGCTATCTACAAGAAACAGACCTTCGACCCAGGGATTCAAGGAGGCTGAAAGTAAATGCCTGGAAAAGAATTTTACAAACTAACAATAGCCAAAAAAGGGTAGGAGTAGCTATTTTAACATCAGACACAATAGACTTTAAATGCAAAACTATTGTAATAGACAATGATGGGCACTAAATATTAGTAAATATGGTAATTTCTCAAGAAGAGAGAACAATCATAAACATTTACCCACCTAATTGAGGTGCCTCAAAGTTCATGAGGCAAACTCTGGAAAAGCTAATTTGAGAAATAAATGCCTCTGCAATTATAACAGGGGACTTTAATAGTTAGACAAATGGATATGGAAGTTAAACCACACACTCTTAGACAAACAGTTGGTCAAGGAGGAAATCTCAATAGAAATCAGTAACTACCTTGAAACTAATGAAAATGACAACACAACATATCAAAACCTATGGGGTGCAGGCAAAGCTGTCCTAATACGGAAGCTCATAGCCGTAAATACATATATTCAAAAAGAAGAAAGAGCTAAAATTGAAGGCCTAACTGCACACTTGGAGTAATTGGAAACACAATAACAAACTAAACCTAAAGGATGTAGAAAGAAGGAAATAACAAAGATTAGAGCAGAAATAAATGAAATAGAGAATAAGAAAACACTAGAAAAAATAAACAAAACCAAAAGCTGGTTCTTGGAGAATATCAATAAAATTGACAAACCCTTAGCCAGAATAACATTGAAAATAGAGAACAGATGCAAATACACAAAATAAGGAATGAGGAAGGGGATATCACTACTGACCCCACAGAAATAAAGAGAATCATAAGAGGATACTTTGAAATAATGTATGCCAACAATAATGATAATTTACAGGAAATGGACAAGTTTCGAAAAACTACAAACAATCTACATTGATGAAAGAAGAAATTGATTAACTCAACAGTCCAACTACAGTAAAGAGATAGACTCAGTCATCAAAAACCTCCCAACTAAGAAGAGCCCAGGACTGGAAGGCTTCACAGCTGAATTCTACCAAACATTACAGAAAGAGCTAATGGCAAATCTACTTAAGCTCTTCCAAAGAATAGAAATATAAGGAAGTTTGCCAAACTCATTCTATGATGCCAACATTACCCTAATACCAAAACCAAACAAGTATACCACTAGAAAGGAAAATTACAGACCAATTTCTCTAATGAACGTAGATGCTAAAATCCTCAACAAAATACATGCTAATTGCATTCAACAGCATATCTAAAAGATTATACACCATGACCAAGTGGATTTCATCCCAGGTATGCAAGTATGGTTCAATATAAGAAAATCAATCAATGTAATACACCATATAAACAAACTGAAAGAAAAAAACCACATGATCACCTCTACAGATGCAGAAAAAACATTTGACATAATACAGCACTCTTTCCTGATAAAAACAGTGCAAGAGATCGGAATAGAAGGAAATTTTCTGAATATGAAAAAGTGTATATCTGAAAAACACAAAGCTAACTCATCTTCAATGGTGAAATCCTAAAAGTCTTCCCTCTGAAATCGGGAACAAGATAAGGATGCCCACTATCACCACTCTCATTTAACATTGTCTTAGAAGTACTTGCCCGAGCACTGAGTCAAGAAAACGATATAAAAGGCATCCAGATTAGAAAAGAAGGAGTAAAAATTTCATTATTTGCAGGTGACATGATCGTATACATAGAAATCCCAGGGTAAGCTACAATAAAGTTTCTGGAACTTATAAAGGAGTTCAGTAATGTTGCAAGCTATAAGATCAATGCTCAAAAATCAGTAGCATTTTGGTACACCAAAAATGAGCAATTGGAGGAGGAACTCAAGAAAAGAATGCCATTTACAATAGTAACTAAAAGAATCAAATACCTAGGAATAAATTTAACTAAAGATGTAAAGGACTTATATACAGAAAACTACACAACACTGTTAAAAAATCAAAGAAGACTTAAATAAATGGAAAAAAGTCCCTGTTTCTGGCAGTTTGATTTAATTATGAATTCCAAAAATATAATTGAATCATGCTTGTAAACTGATCTGTTAATCTGGGCATGATTAGGTTAGGATTAGGGCATTGAGACCCACCCCTTGGTGGGTGGGGAATTGAATATAAAAGGCAAGGCAAAGGACAGTTGAAGCAGTCTTTTGAGAAGCAGGTTTGATGTTGGAAAGAAGGCCACAGGAGAAGAGAAGCAAGCCATTCGCCTGATCGTCTACAGCTGACCTTGTGGAGGAAACAGGAGCTAAGCCTGGAGAGAAATGCAGCCCTGGGAAGAGAGGAATCCCTGAAGTCTGAACCCTGGCAAACGCTGACAGCTGTCTTGCTCTAACACGTGACAATGAACTCTGGTGAGAGAAGAAATTTAACACTTTATGACCTAGTATCTGTGGACTTCTGCCCCAAATAAATACCCTTTATGAAACCAACCCATTTTTGGTATTTTACATTGGCACCCCTTTGGCTGACTAATACAGAATTTGGTACAGAGGAGTGGGGAAGTGCTTTTGTAATTACTGAAATGTTGGAACGGTTTTATAAATGGGTAAAGGGTGTTTTTTGGAGGAATTGTGAAATGCTTGATGGAAAAGGCCTAAATCACTTTGAAGAGACTGTTGATAGTAATATGGACGCTAAAGAAAGTTACTATGATGCTTTAGAAGTAAATGATGAAACTATTATTGGAAACTGGAGGCAAGTCGATCCATGTTTTAAAGTTGCAACGATCTTAGCAAGATTAACTCCTGGTGTTATATGGAAGACAGAATTTGAAAATAGCGAACCAGAGCATTTAGCTAAAGAACTTTCCAAGGTAAACTTGGAGAATATGGCTTGGCTTCTCCTTGCAGCTTATAGCAAAATACTAGATGAGAGAAATACACTAAGGACTGAACTTTTGGGCACAAAGAAGACAGAAACCAATTCTGGAACTTCCATGTTTGTGGAAATCAAATTCCCAGATGAAAATGCCCTATTTGAAGATGTTACTAAACTTGGAACTCGTAACTCAGAATTGAAGATTCAGTTATCTAGGAAAGACTTGTGGAAAGTCTTACTGTCTGATGGCTTGGACCCCTGCTTCCTGCATGCTAAACCAACAAAGTTTTTGAGAGTGCTATATGAACAAAACAACTGTTAACTTGGACAAAAGAGGACATGGAAAGGAGAGATTGAAGGAGAATCATCTTTAAGAAGAAAACCGTGGAAGCAGAGATCTGGACTTAAGACATCTCCTTGGGCCAAGAGAGGAGCCCCACTCATATATACAGAGAGGGTTAGTTTTCTGCAGCAGTTGAAGAGGGTGGATGTCCCCACCTGATGTTCAGGAAGAGTTTTGCCACCCCAGGGTGCAGGGAGGTTGGAGCACATTCCTCAAAGATTTGTGCAGTTAAAGTCAACACCCCATTGGTCTGAGAGGAGTGTACCTGTCCCTCATGGATTAGGGAAGGCCAGGTGGTAAACCCATTGCTCTGAGAGGGTTGAGCCTTTATGCCAAAGGTTAGGGAAGGCCAGGTGGTCAACTAGTTGCTCTGAGAGAGTTGAGCCTGTATGCCAAAGTTTAAGGAAGGCCAGGTGGTCAACTCATTGCTCTGAGAGGGTTGAGCCAGTATGCCAACGGTTAGGGGGAATGTTGTCTTCACCTCAGTGTACTAAGGGGGCTAAGACTCTAACCCAAAGATTGGGTAAGGTGTGGCAATCACCACAACACTCTTGGAGGGTGAGGTCTGGAGCTAGGTCAACACCCAGATGCTTGATGAGGGTGGAACCAAGAAAATGGTGATTGGGCAAGCCTGTGGAAAGGGTGGGTTCCCATGTGGCCCCAAGGAAAAGAAAACATCTTCTTAAAAATGACTCTCAGACTTTGAAATCGAATGGAGGATGCCCTGCAAATTTACTGAACTTTAGAGGATCCGTGACTCATGTTTAACATCCCAATTTCTCCTTATAATATTGAAAATGTTTATCTTTTGTCTTTCCATTTGTGTATTGGAAGCAGTTAAATGGTTTTGTAAGATTCAGAGTTCTATAGCAGATGGGACTTTGCCTGAAGACAAACTGTATTTCTTTAAAATAATTTTAATATGATTTTGTACTTGGATTGTTACTGGTTTAAGTTTTTTTAAATATTGTAATGTATTTTTGGAATTCAGAGGGTGGAATGTGGCAGTTTGATTTAATTATGAATTCCAAAAATATAATTGAATCATGCTTGTAAACTGATTTGTTAATCTGGGCATGATTAGGTTGGGATTAGGGCATTGAGCCCCACCCCTTAGTGGGTGGGGAATTGAATATAAAAGGCAAAGCAAAGGACAGTTGAAGCAGTCTTTTGAGAAACAGGTTTGATGATGGAAAGAATGCCCCAGGAGAAGAGAAGCAAGTCATTCACCTGATAATCTACAGCTGACCTTGTGGAGGAAACAGGAGCTAATCCCGGAGAGAAATGCAGCCCTGGGAAGAGAGGAACCCCAGAAATCTGAACCCTGGCAAACGCTGGCAGCTGTCTTGCTCTAACACGTGACAATGAACTGTGGTGAGAGAAGAAACTTAATACTTTATGGCCTAGTATCTGTGGACTTCTTCCCCAAATAAATACCCTTTATGAAACCAACCCATTTTTGGTATTTTACATTAGCACCCCCTTGGCTGACTAATACACTGTTCATGGATAGGAAGAGTAAACATCATCAAGATGTCTATCCAATCCAAAGTACTCTACAGATTTAATTCAATCCCAATAAAAATCAACATTATATTTTCTAGGGAACTGGAAAATCTAACCACAAAATATATTTGGAAAGGTAAGATGCCCCAAATTGCCAAAGATATATTGAAAAAGAAAAATGAAATAGGAGGTATCACATTACCAGACTTTAAAACATATTACAAAGCTACAGTGATCAAAACTGCATGGTAATGGCACAAGGATAGACCTACTGACCAATGCAATCAAAATGGGAGTTCTAATATAGATCCTCGCATATACAGTCATCTGATATTCCACAAGGTTACCAAGCTCACTCAGTTGGGAGAGAATGGCCTCTTTAACAAGTTGTGCTTGGAGACCTAGATATCCATATCTAAAATAATGAGAGAAGAATACCATCTCACACTTTATCCAAAAATTAACTCAAGATAGATCAAAGATCTAAACATAAGAGCCAAAAACATAAAGACCTTGGAAGATAATATAGGAAAGCATCTACAGGACCTCATAATAGGAACTGGTTTCATGAACTTCACAGCCAAAGCACGAGAAGCAAGAGAAAAAATAGATAAATGGGATCTCCTCAAAATTAAAAACTTCTGCACCTCAAAGGATGTTATTAAGAATATAAAAAGGAAGACTACACAATGTGAGAAAATATTTGGCAACCATATATCTGATAAGAGCCTAATATCATGCATGTATAAAGAAATCCTACACCTTGAAAATAAAAAGACAAACAACCCATTTAAAAAACAGGCAAGTGACCTGAAAAGACACTTCTCCAAGGAAGAAATACCAAGGGCTAAAAAGCACATGAAAAAATGCTCGACATTGCTTTTTATCAGGGAAATGCAAATCAAAACTATGAGATACAATTTACACCCAACAGAATAGCAGCTATTAAAAAAAAACAGCAGACTTTAAGTGTTGGAGAGGATGTGGGGGAATACGAACGCTCATCCACTACTGGTGGGACGGTGGAATGATCCAGCCACTCTGGAGGACAGTTTGGCAAGTTGCTCAGAAATCTAACAATAGTTCTTCCCTATGATCCAGCAATTCCACTACTGGGTAAATACCCAGAAGAACTGAAAGCAAAGACATGAACAGATATATGCACACCAATGTTCACAGTGGCATTGTTCACCATTGTCAAAAGCTGGAATCAGCCCCAGTGCCCATCAACAGATGAATGGATAAGCAAAATGTGGTACATACATACAATGGAAAATAACTCAGCTGTAAGTAGGAATAAAGTGCTCATACATGGAATAACGTGGATGAATCTTGAAGACCTTATTTTGAGTGAAGGAACCCAGGCATTGAAGGATGAACAATATATGACCTCACTGATTTGAACTGAGGAATGTGAGCAGTCTCTGAGAACCATTGTCTGAAAGATAGGTTAACAAGGGAGAGAAAGAGAAGAGTAGACTGTGAGCCATCACCGATATGGACATAATCAATGTTAAATGATAAAGTATAGTTGAATATTGAAGGATAAGACAGATGGGTAGTGATATTACTGGATTTGGTGGTACAGGGATGACAGGTGGGTAGATTAGGAAGGGCAGCTTGGAATACCCAGGGCATGTAATTATGAATCTTGTCATTCCATGAGTTAAGACAGTGGAGTGTCATATGCCCCATGGGGATGGGGAGGAAGGAACAGTTCAGATCAAATATGGTATTTAGTGGTCATGGGAAAGGTTTTTAATTATCTTACAGTAATGGACACCACATGGGAAATATCATCAAAAATTATTAAACTGTACTGTCTACAATGTAAACTATATTGTAAATCATTGACAATATTTAATTGCTGTATTTTCCTATCTCTATAACAGTTATGAAAATGCTAACATCCATTTTTAAAAAAGGTTTTAATATCGGTTGGGGAAGGGGGTGGGAGGTTGGGTATGTAGGTGTCTCCAGTATTCCATGTGTGGCTTTGCTGTGACCTAAAACTTCTTTGAAAATTAAATGAAAATTTGGGAGACACTGGGTAATGAGAGGGAGATGGTGTCATGGTACACTAGACATCTGATAATACAGTGATAAAGTAAAAAAAGTATAATTTTTTTTAAAAAAGGAAATTTTTGTTTTTTTTCCATTTTTTTAATGTCCCAATCCAGTAATTTTATTTTGTGTTTACTTTAAATTTTTTCCTCTGAGTATCCTTGAATTTATCTCTTGCATTTAAGCTTATCATTATTATGTGTTATCATATGAATTGTATTTGGTTACTATATGGGATCCATGTTCAAGGAAGGTTTAGATCACAGAAGGGTTACAATGGGGTCTGCAAAGGATCACTGGTGGGGGATGTCTGGGATGGGGGATTCATGGGAGTAAGTTCATCTGAATATACATGAAAGATATATGAAATTGTTCAAGTGATCAAAGGATGTGGCATGGTCATGGTGGGTAGACAATCACTCAATAAATGAGGGAATCTGAATTCCCAGCCTGGAGAGCTCTGCCACATTCTCCAAGTGGGCAGCAACAGTCCCCTGAGTGCAGGAGCAGTGTCTGGCAAAAGAGGATGGCCCACTGGTTGGTTCTTGCTATTGCTGACTAGCCTCATGAGACCTTGCTCTTGTAATTGAATCTTAGCCTTCTGTTATGGGGTGCCTAAGGGTTGCCACTTGAGCATCTCCTTGTTGCTCAATGTGGCCTCTCTAAGCCAAACTTAGGATATGAATGCATTACCTTCCCAACAACGTGGGACATGACTCCCAGGGATGAACCTCCCTGGCAATGAGGGATTAATATCAAGTGCCAACTGACAACATGATTGGAAAAAGACCTTGAATAAAGGGTGGAAAGGGAAAGAGAATTGAGTTCCTGTGGCTAAGACTTCAAAGAGAGTCGGGAGGTCATCCCAGAGGTAATGCTTATGCACACCTCTGTAGGATCTCATAGAACACCAAAGTGGATATCAAACCACACAGAGGGGTTCCTTTGTGCCTGAATCAACCCAGGTACAACATAAGTGGGGATAGCCACAGAGATTGATGCCTTATTAGTGGGCTCTTCTTTGGAATATGTGCTTCTGAGAGTGACAGAGTTGGACTCAAATAAGTCCTCCCTGCACATGGTCCATCAGTCCCTTCTATTCAAACGTATATGTGCTGCTGGAGTTTTTACATGTACTTCCAGAGACTGGAGCCTCTGGCCTACCTATGTGCCAGCTGTGCCTGGAATCTCAGTGGAGCTGCAACTCCTACCCTACAGGTCAATGGAAACATCCAAGTCACCTGCGGGGAGTTGACAATGGGCAACGGCCATCCCAGGGAATGGAGACAGCCTGCAGCTACAGGTAGGATAATCCTATCCACCATATCCATGGGATATAAGCCCTCTCTCACTTGGAGGTGGAGTGGACATCACCATCCCAGTCCCTTCAGGATTGGGGGAAGAACTATGGACTAGAGTGGACTTAATGGTATTCTGTTGTAGAATTATTGTGATTCAAGCAATGGAAGAAATTATAAAAATGATCTGGAGCCAGTGGCCCATGGATGCTTTCAGGGCAGGGAGGAGAAGGGCAGTTGAAATACAGGGATTTTTTGGGACATGGGGGTTGTTCTCCCCTTTAAGTGTAATGAGTAACATTACATAAATAACATTTATGTAAGCTAATGCACAGATATGCATATATATTTAAATATAATTTTATAAATATTAGTATGTATTGTGAAAATTTTGATTTATACCCACAATAAGAAAAGAACAAAAAATGAAAGAAAATGCTGCAATAATGGGCAGCATTATTTTTAAAATGGTAATTTTTTAAATGCTTACCCAGAATGTAATGGATTGAGGAACCAGTGAAAACAACCAGGATAATTTGAAATAATTGGAAAGCCCATCTTTACATATAATAGGAGAAATCTTGAGTTCTGATGCACGAATCAGTGGTAACAAATTGAACACACATGAATGTGGAAGAAGGTGTGGGAGGAGCAGATCTCAGAACAAACTGCAAATGCACATTTCCTAGAAGACAAAGACACTTTGAACTGCACAGTCACAGCAGATTCCTTAAAAGATTGGCAAGAAGTTGCACAGACTGGAAGTGGAGATTCTTTGGAGATTCACATTCATTACATTCAAAGGGTTTCTGTCCAGTATGAATGATGTAATGCTTAATGAGATACTTCCTCTGGCTGAAGGCTATTCCACATTCCTTACATATATAGGTTCTCCGTCCACTATGAGTATTCTCATGGTCAGTGAGATTTGATTTGCTACTGAAGGCTTTCCTACATTCCTTACATATACAGGGTTTCTCTCAAGGTTGTCTTCTCTGGTGTGTATTGAGGTTTGATTTCTGAATGTAAGCTTTCCCATGTCCATCACATTCCTAGGCTTTCTCTCCTATATGTATTCTCAGACGGTTAATGAGATTTTCCTCCTGGTTGAAGGCTTTTCCACATTCATTGCATAAAGAGGGTTTTTCTCCAGAATGAATGCTCTGATGTTTAAGGAAATATTCCTATTGGGTGAAAGATTTTCTACACTCTTTAGATTCATTTTATTTCTGTCCACTAAGAGTTTGTACATGTTCTGTGAGATATGATTTGTACCTAAAGGCTTTTTCACATGCCTTACATGTATAGGGTTTCTTTGCAGAAGGAAATCTCTTGTATATGAACTTTGACATTTGAATTAAAGCTTTCCCACATATATATGAATTCTCTTCAGTAAGAATTTTCTGATGAATAACAAGGGTTTCTGTCATGTTGAAAACTTTCCCTCATGTATGACATTTCTATGATTTTCCCCCTGTATGGCTCCTAAATTGAGGAATAAAAAATGAGTGTAAAGAGCAAACTACATTCAAGAAACACATATGGTTTCTCTCTAGTTGGAATTTTCTCATATTCCATGAGGTTTTGTTTCAGATGGAAACATTCTCATGTTCATTACAATACAAATTAATGTATGAATATTTCATGCTCAATGAGATTTAATGCCTAGCTGAAGGATTTCCAATATTCCTCACATACACAGTGTTTTACTCTGGCATGTTTCTTTGATGTGCCTCTAGCTTTCCCAAATTCATGAAAATCCAAATGGTTTCTCTGAAAGATTAATTCTCAGGTATCTCATGAGGTTGAATTTCCAAGAAAACTTCACACTCATTACACTTAATGGGGAGGACTACCATGGGGGGCAAACTGGCAAAACTCATTGTCTTCATTCTTTTTCCTTACATAGATTCCTATGCTTAGGTAATCATGATGCAAATTCCCTTGTTGGAAAAGATGCTGAGAGACAGAGAATAAAGTGTTAAACATTTAAAACGCATACTTGCTGGCAGTGAAACATTAGTAAATGTCTCCAAGGACACTGCATACTGCAGACATCAGCGGGAGGAGACAGAACAGAATGAACACACCACTAAGATGTTATTGTCTGAATTCCCAAGAAAGATTCTCTGGGAACACAGAAAGAGGCAGAATCTCAAGTACAAAGCCGAGAAACCTGTGAACGATGCCCTACTTTGTTATCAGTGTTGCAGTATATAAAGCAGCCTCACCCTAAATAAACAGGCCTGCATTCCACAAAAAGTGAGGTACCTTGGTCCCAAACTTTCTTTGGATCATTCCAAGCCCTGTCTACCTCCATGTTGAATTACAACAGATGGTATCCAACGTGGGCCATGACTAGTCTTTTCAATGGATAAGTGTGATGGAAACAAGGACTGCTGGGTCGGATGGTCCTTGCATTCTTTTGGTGAGTCAATTAATCTTGATCATCAGGGTAATGGGTAATCAGTTGACTCAGTTAGAGGAATATTCCCAATTTTTGAAAATCCTATTAAAGAATACAGGGGTATCTGTGACGACCCTAGAGTTACTAGAACTCTTTTCTCTTGTACAGAAACATTGTTATGTATGGTCTTTGTATAGTCATATTTCTGTTGCTCTTTAACCATTACAGTCAGATGAAAATGAAGATATTAAAATGGATACTGCTATTACTAGAAATGTAGCAGAACAAGCTAATGATGATTTTAATGATAAATATATCTGAAAAAAATTAATGAACAGGCAAAAACAGATAAACCCATGTCTAATAAAAAGAAAAAAAAGAAAAAGAGAGGTTATGGAACTTTTCCAGTGGTCATTAAGCTGTCCGTTCCAAATGATGATTTATTGTCTTTTAAAAAATTATCTCTGCCTCTTAAGGTATCTGCTAATCCATTCTTTACAACATTTGATGACCCTCCAAAAGTTACTGATTTTGTGCCAGCACCATCCTCTTCAATTATGAAAAGTATAGCACAGGGAAGTAGAGAAGGATATTCAGAGGCTCTTCAAATTTTTTTTTCTTTTCCAGTAACAGTAACTCAAATTCCAGTAGATGCTATCAATCCCCAAGGGGGTGTACAATATGAGCATGTTCCTATTCCTTTTAAAACTATCAAAAAATTAAAACAAGCATGCATTCAACATGGTATAGATTCTCCTTATACTCAAAGGTGGTGCAAGAAACGGCACAAACAGATTAATACCCTGGGAATTGGATTTTTTCGTTGAAGATGTTCTTAATTCAGCAGAGTTTTTACAATTTAAATCTTCGTGGGCTGATGAAACTAATATTTAGCATGATGAAATTAACAGCAAAATCCACTAGTGCCTATTACTTCTGAACAAATACTAGAAGGTCAATAGGCTGAAATTCCTCGCCAAGCTCAAAATGATAATATTGCCATTTTACAAGTGTGATTGTGCTGCCTAGATGCCTGGTGATGAATCTCCAACCGTGGACAGGCTGTACATTCATTTTCAAAAATTGTGCAAGGAAATACTGAACCGTATGGTGAAATTGTAGCAAGGCTGGTAGTGTAGTCAACAAGTCATTAACTCAATCTGATCTTAAAAAAAGGCTTATTCTAATGTTGGCTTTTGATAATGCTAGCAGTGAGTGTAAAAAGGCTTTATGTCCAATAAAGTCATATGGGAATACTTTACCAGATTATATAAAAACATGCCAAAACATTGGGCCTAATACTTATAACATGAACGTTCTTGCAGGTGCTCTAAAGGGATGAAGTCCTATGATTAATAATTTAAATTGCTTTAAAAGTGGGAAACCAGGTGATATGAAAAAAGATTGCCAAGCCAAAACTAGAGTAAGAGCTCCATTTAGTAGCAATAATGTCAATACCAAGTTGTTTGTGTACAAAATACCAAAAAGGGTAACACTTGGTCAAGGAATGCCATTCTAAATATCATAAATTTTGTAGTCTCATTAATAAATTGGGAAACTTCCAAGTGGGCCTTGTTCAAGGCCTTCAGACAAACAATATGAACACAATTACAGGATTTGCTCAAATCAACCCAGTTAGCAACAGAGCAGTTCACTCCAACCTGTAACAGAACTTAAGGTAGTTACCAAACGCAGTACAGCTGTCAATCCTTCCTCTGCTGAAACTAAGTTTATTACTCCCTAACCATAACCCTAACCCTAACACTATCCCCAATCTAACACTAACCCTAAACCTATTCATAACCCTAACCTTAACTCTAAACCAAAACCTAACCTAACCCTAATCCTAACCCTAACCTTAACCCTAACCCTAAACCTAACTAATCCTAACCCTAACCCTAAACCTGTTGGTGGTTAGGAACTGGGTTCGTTAAAATGGTGCCACAGATGATCAAGAAAGAATAAGACAAAGAGAAGAAAAACTGTGATCAGGGGACTCTCCATCTGATATGGAGAGAAGAGCTAGCCACCTCATAGAGTGTGGCTTTTATTTGTTTTTTGACCAGTACATGTGTGCATGTGCAAGGGTAATAGATACTTAACAGTTATACATGAGCTGAAATCAACAAGTCTTAAAGGCCAATGATTCAGCTCTTTTACACTTCTGCAATTTACAGGCATTGTCTCAGGATGTTTCCCCACCCAGCTCTTATTAGCAGGAGACTGGAGAGCTTGTTTATTACATTCCAAGGTGACCTGCTTTCTGTCAGTAGTCATGGCCTTTAATTGAAACCCCATCATTTCCCCCTTTTTATTAGTTAAAGCTCATAGGAACCATTATATAAGCTGATACAAGGTGACCTCCTGTCACACTTGTCTTCTTCCATACACTATTTTGACTCTGCCTGTCTTAGTTTGTCCTCCTCTGAGAATCTTACCCATTATTGACTACCAGTCAAGTTTTTGAGCTCTTACATGGAAGGCATTTCATTAGTATTTATGCTTCTTCAGATTCCTTAAGTGAATACTTTTGTGCAGATAATTAGTATTAAGATCAAGGGGTTATTAGTAGAATCTTTCTACTAAATAATGCAAAATTAGTTTTTCATGGCCAAGTTTCTTAACATAAATGCATTTATCTGGTCTAATTCTTCATTTTTTCTATGAATATATGTTATTACTCTACCCTTGACAATACAAACAATTGAAATGCATATAACAATAATTACTAATACAATCCAAAATGATATTTGAACTGTTTTTTGTTTCCACCAGTGAAACGGCTGCACCAGTGGTTTCTTTCAATTAGTTTTGATATATGCTCAATGCCTTCTTTTGCAATTCTAAAATATCTAAAGAAATATTATGCTTATATCCAATTAAATGATTTTTCATTTCCTTCCAATCATGTTGAGTATTATTATAAGCCAAAAGAGTAATACAAATAGAACTTTCATTCCAATCACATTTAAGAGCTCTTAACAAGTTTAAATTATAAATTTGATTACCCAAATGTATAATAGCTTTTTCAAGATCATTCATACGATTTTTCAGTTCCATATCAATGTGAGACTGGCTATGCCACATCTCACTTGCATTTTTATGCCAGTCCTTAACATATTGTTGATTCTGGACTCCTTGATACAGGGCTGTGCCAGTGACAGCTGCAGTGGTCATGATGCCAATCAGTCCCAAAATTCTTGCTATTAAAAGTCCAATCAGTCTTTTAGTTATTTTTAAATAATGGTCGAGGAAATGCCACAGCATTTCTCTGGAATTTTCTCTGGGATTCTGGAAATTGCTGCCAATGTCTGGTCATCCAAACCAATAACCATAGTCCTTTTCTTCTTCTTGCTATAAAAAGAGTTTGATTTTCCTGCAAGTATGAATTCTTAAGACATGTAAATGAGCAATTGGAGCAACTAATGTTCTGTTCACCAAAAGTTACTTTTACAATGATAAATCTATAGGATCTCGTACACATACTGTAAGAAATTGAGTTGATTTTCTTTCAAAAATAGTAATATCAGTTTTGTTGCCTTGCCTTTCAAAAATTTGACCGGTTCCCAAAAATAATTTCCACAAATAACTTTGAGTTTTGTTAAGGTAAGTGTCCCATGGTATGGGATATATCTTTCTTGATTTTTCCAAATTATTGAGCTGTTAATAAATGCTCTATTACCAAAATTCCAGAAATAAGGATTACTGTCATTTGTAATTATGGTTGAATTATTAATGAACCAAGGTATGGTTGTGTTTTTAATTGGTTTTGGTATCCCTATAAGGGCCCAATCCTTTACAATTCCATAGGAATCATTAAAAACACAACCTCTGCAAACCCATGACAAATATGCCATTTGTCATTAAGTAGTCTGTTGTGAGAGTGACATGTAAGATTTACCATATTTTCTGGTTTATATGGCAAAGAAGGGAAAATGAGAACATAAATTTGAGTTTGATTTTTCTCTGTTAAAACTATACTGTGATTCCTAGGCTGCATGCACACAGAACCATATCCAACACAAATAGGGCAGTCCACAAAAGGCAAAGTTAAATCCTCTATAAGTTTCCTTCTTCTTTTGGCTTTAAGGGTAGTCATATATCTATAGGTCCCAGAAAATGGCGAGACTGATCAAGACAAATTGGGCAAGACTCATCACTCCAATCCAAGAGCTCTAGAAGAGGTGGGCTGGCCATGCATGCCCAACAAGCATAATTATGATGTGGCATCTTACCTTGACCTAAAAATACTTTACCTATAATTAATCCAATGTAAAACCACCATTTCCATAGTTTAAGTCTTGGCAACATCTTCATCTCTAGGCTTGATTCTTCTGGAGGGGATCCACTGTTCTTCTCCTGTTTCTGTAATGAAAAGAGCAAAACTTCGGCCCCAAAATTTTACCTCTCCTTTTTCCCATTTATTGGTTGTTTCATTTTTCCAATATATTGGTTGTCCACATTTTTCATTTTCATTCCTTTTTTTTAACCTCCCAATGTTTTCTGCTGCTGTGGTATTATAAATTTGTTGTCTATTAAGAAAATTTAAGGTAAGCAATGCTTTAGTTTGTATTTAGCAGATTGTCCTCCATCTCCCTCTTTTTGTTTTTGCAACATTAATTTTAATAAGTGATTGCCTTTTTCTACTATTGCTTGTCCTTGGGGGTTATATGGAATTCCTGTAATATTTGTAATATTCCAGTCACCACAAAATGTTTTGAAAGTTTGACTAAGATAGGCAGGATCATTATCAGTTTTAGCTGTGCTGTCAGGCCCATTACAGCAAAACAATGTAATAAATGAGAACGTACGTGTGAGGCTTTTTCACCAGCTTCAGCAGTCGCCCAATTAAAATTGGAATATGTGTCCACTGTCACATACACATACTGAAGGTGGCCAAAAGAGGGCACATGTGTAACACCCATTTGCCAAATTTCATTAGGATGTTCTCCATGGGGATATTTATGGGCACACAAGTAGGACATTGTCCAACAATCCTCTTACTTTCTTTTATTGTTAAGTGGGGATATTTATGACATAAGCCAGAAGCATTAGTATGTGTAAGTTTATGATAATCAGCAGTGGATTCTGTATGAGCAATAAGTTTATCTACTAAATCATTTTGTGAAGCCATAGGGACAGGAAGTTGAGAATGGGAACAAATATGAGTAATCTAGATTGGATTAGATCATTCATGAACAGTTTTTTGTAATTGTAGGAAAATAACTTCTAATTCAGAAACTGGTGTTATTTGCACTGTTTCTATATGACAAACAATGTGACAAACATAAGCAGAATCAGACACAATATTTAAAGGCTCAGAAACATCAGTTAGCAACTGAATAACAGCCATAAGTTCTACCTTTTGGACAGATAAATAAGGTGTTTTCCAAGAATTTATAGTTGGACCTAAATAGCCTGCATTTCCATTACTGCTGCCCTCAGTGTAGTAAGTTGGTGCAGCAGAGAGTGGTTGTTGTTTGACAACCTTAGGAAGAATCCATGAAGTACATTTTAAAAACTGTAAAAATTTTGAATTTGGGAAGTGATTGTCAATTCCTTCAATAAAATCTGCTAAGGCCATTTGCCAAGATTTACTGAACTGCCAGAGCTGAGAAAACTCCTGCTTTGTAAGGTCTAGTATGATTTTATCAGGATCTCTAGCCATAAAGTGTCTCAGGTGAATATGGCATTTTGATATTATTGCTGAGATTTTTTCAGGATAAATACGAATATTTTTGTATCTTTGTTGGGTAGGAATATCCATTCTATTATGCCATCCTCTTGCCAAAGTATCCCAGTAGTGGAAAGGCAAGATGGAAATATTAAAAGAGAAATTGGAAGATTTATATTTATCCTTGTTAGCTGGCTATTTTGTACTCTTTCTTCTAGCCATTTTAACTCTTCTTTTGCTTCTGGGCTTAAGATGTGAAGACTATTTAAGTCAGGGTCTCCTGTTAGAGTATCGAAAAGATTAGTTAAAGCATAAGTTGGAATTCCTAATGTAGGCTGTACCCAAATAATATCACCCAGTAATTTCTGAAAATCAATTAAAGTACGTAAATTATCAGTTCAAAACTGGACCTTTTGTGGAGTTATAATATTTCTATTAATAGTATGACCTAAATACTGAAAAGGAACCTGTTTTTTAATTTTTTTTCTTCTACTATTTGCAACCCATGTTGAGGAAGAACTTCTTTAGCCAGCTGAAATAGTTGTTTCAGCTCAGAAGATTGCTTGGTGGCAAAAAGAATAGCATCCATATAATGAATAATTATAGCCTTAGGAAATTGTTTTTGTAAAATTTTTAATGGAATGTGAACAAAGGATTGAAATAATGTAGGACTGTACATCATTCCCTGAGGTAAAACTTTCCACTGATATCATTCAGTAGGATCTGAATGAATAATAGAAGGAATAGTAAATGCAAATTTTTCTCTATCATTTGGATTAAGAGGAATAGTAAAGAAACAATCTTTTAAGTCAATAATAATAATATGCCAACTTTGTGGGATCATAGTTGGGGATGGCAAACCAGGCTGTAAAGACCCCATAGGTCGAATAACTTTGTTAATTTCATGCAAATCAGTTAACATGCACCATTTGCCAGATTTCTTTTTAATTACAAAAACTGGAGAATTCCACGGCCTAGTAGAGGGCTCAATATGCCCTGCTATTACCTGTTCCTGCACTAATTATTTCAGGGCTTCCAATTTTTCTTTTGGAAGGTGCCATTGTTCTATCCAGATAGGTTTGTTTGTTAGCCATTTTAAAGACAATGCGAAGCCCTTTGTAACAGTAGCCCCTACTCTAAATTTGAATATCCTAGGCCATGGTAGTCTCCAGTAAGTCACGTTTCAGGTTGGGAAGGGGGAGCATATTGCATGTGAGTAATAAGATGTTTAGCTGTATCAGAAACATGAGGAATATTCAAATAAGCTCCCTATTGGTATAATAAATTTCTTCCCCATAAATTAAGTCCTACATCCACAACTTAAGGTTGCAGAGCAGCCTCTTGTCATTCCAGACTTTCTACCTTAAATATCTGAGAACTCTGGTAAACATTTGTCATTGTGCCAATGCCAGTGAAAACTGTAGGCACCTTTTGCAAAGTCCAAGCTTGTGGCCAATATAATTTAGCAATAATAGACATCAGCCCCAGTATCCACCAATCCTAAAATATCTTTCCATTTATTTTTATGGTAATTTCAAGCCTTTCATCTCCAATTGCTCTTTGCCAAAAAACTTTACGCCCAATGGAACCAAATTCCTCTGCACATTTTAAAGGAGGTTTATGATATGGTTACAAAAGAAGTTGAGCTATGCTATCTCCTGATTCAATTTGATAGAGAGTTAAAGTTTGTACCAATAAACAAATTTCTCCATCAAAATCTGAGTAAATGATCCTGGTTTGGACTAAAACACCTTAGGTCGTAAGACTTCTATGGTCAATAATGAAACCTACATTGATTTCTGGGATAGGCCATTTAATTCCTGTTCTTATTTTTTATATACCCAGTGAAGGTGTAATAAACTTAGTTTCAGTTGAGGGAAGATCGACAGCTGCACTGCCTTTAGTAACTGCCTTAGGTTCTGTTATAGGCCGGAGTAAGTTGCTCTGTTGCTGACTGGGTAGATTTGAGCTAAGTTGGGAAATGTGCTCATATTGTTTGTCTGAGGGCCTTGAGCGAGGCCCACTTGGAAGTTTCCCAACTTATTAATGAGACTGCCATTTTTATGGTATTTAAAATGGCATTCCTTGGCCCAGTGAAACCCCTTCTGCCACATAGGACATACACAAGTCAGTATTCATCTATTATTGCTGCTAGATGGAAGTCTTACACCAGTTTTGGCTCAGCAATCTTTTTTCATATGACCTGGTTTCCCACATTTAAAGCAATTTAAATTATCAACCATAGGACTATGTCCCTTTATAGTGGCTGCAAGAAGGGTCATGTTATATGTATTAGACCCAATGTCTTGGCATGCCCTTATATAATCCTGTAAAGTATCTCCATTTGTCTTTATCAGACACAAAGCTTTTTTTATACTCACTATTAGCATTATCAAAAGCCAACATCAGAATGAGCATCTCTTTAAGGTCAGGCTGAGTTACTGTGTTGTTGACTACATCTGCCAGTCTAGCTGCAAATTCAACCTAAGGTTCAGTATTTCCTTGAACAATTTTTGAAAATGATTGTACAGCCTGTCCAGGGGTGGGGATTCATTGCCAGGTAGCTAGGCAGAACAATCGAACTTGTACAATGGCAATATCATCATATTGAGCTTGTCAAGGAACTCCAGCTGATTGACCTATTCCTAATTTTTGTTCAGCAGTAATAGGAACTGGTGGATTTTGTTGTTGATTTTGTCATGTTACAATATTAGCTTCATCAGCCTACCAAGTTTTAAACTGTAAAAATTCTGCTGGACTAAGAACAGCTCAAACTAACAAATTCCAGTCCCAGGATATTAATCTGTCTGCTTGTGCCATTCCTTGCACCAATCCTTGAGTATAAGGAGAATTTACACCATATTGAGTGCATGCTTGTTTTAATTCTTTGATAGTTTTAAAAGGAATTGGATCATGCTCAAATTGTACACCCCCTTGGGGATTGTCAGCATCTACAGGAATTTGAGTTACTATTACTGGAAGGGTAGAAAAGAGTTGCATAACCTCTGAATTTCCCTCTCTACTTACCTGTGCTATACTTTTCATAATTGAGGAGAATGGTGCTGGCACAAAAACAGAAACTTTTGGAGGGTCATAAAATGTTGCAAAAAATGGATCAGTAGAAACCTTAGGTGGTGCAGATGCTGGTTCAAAAGACAATAAATCATAATTTGGAGCAGATGGCATAGCGACCACTGGAAAAGTTCCATAAACTTCCTTTCTCTTTCCTTCTTTTTATTAGACATGCCTTTATCAATTTTTGCCTGTTCATTAACCTTTTCATGTATATTTTCATTAAAATCACCATTAGCTTGTTCTGCTATCAGTCCAGAAATAGCAGTATCCTGTTTACAATCTTCATCTTCATCTGATTGTAAAGGTTCAAGAGCAACAGTAATAAGAATACACAAAGACCATATATGATGGGGAATTATTTCTCCATTTTGATGAGCTTTTTTTTTTAAAGCTTTCATCACATACTTCCATTGTTCCAGGTTTAACATATCTTGTCCTTGTGGCAGAAATGAATAACAATGTTTCTGTACAAGAAAAAGCTTCCTCAAAAGCTGAGTATTTAATAGTTACACCAGAGCATTTTAATAAAGTTTTTAAAACTCTAGAGAATTCTTCAAATTTTGACTGCTGATTATCCAATACCTTGATGATTGCAAGTATGAACCTTACCTTTTCTGTTTTCTTTTTCTTTAAAACCACTCTCAGGAGCTCCTTAGTCCGGGCACTGACTGAAAGAAAAGTTTTATTTTGAATCTCCCTGTTCGGGTGACATATGTTGGCGTTCAGGAACTGGGTTCATGAAAACGGTGATGTAGATGAGAAAGAAATAATAAGACAAAGAGAAGAAAAACTGGGATCAGGAGACTGTCCATCCTATATGGAGAGAAGAGCCAAGCCATCACATAGAGCGTGGCTTTTATTTGGTTTTTGACCATTACATGGACACATGTGCAAGGGTAATAGAAACTAAACAGATATACATGAGCTGAGATCAACAAGTCTTAAATAGCAATGACTCAGGTCTTTTACATTTCTGCAATTTACAAACATTGCTTCAGGATATTTCCCAACACAGCTCCTATTGACAGGAGACTGAAGAGCTTCTTTATTACATTCCAAGGTGACATACTTTCTGTCAATAGACATGGACTTTAATTGAAACTCCTGCATAAACCTAACCCTAAACCTAATCCTAACTAAACCTAACAACCCTAACCCTAACCCTAACCCTAACCTAACCTTAACCCTAACCTTAACCTAACCCTAAAACTAACCCTAACCCTAACCCCAAACTTACCCTAACCCTAACCTAACCCTAACCTAACCCTCAGCCTAACCCTAACCATAACCATAAGCCTAACCCTATCACTATCAGAATAGTTTCTTGTACTTTAACCTTATTGTTTCCATAGAGAAACTGGTCTTATCACTTTTAAAAAGAACACAATATTTGAACCTAGTTTCTCAAACTCAATTCCTGAAAGATAGTTTTTATTTCAAACTCACATATATTAATCCCTCGTTGCCAGGGAGGCTCATCCCCGGGAGTCATGTCCCATGTTGGGGGGAAGGTAATGCAATTATATGCTGAGTTTGGCTTAGAGAGAGGCCACATTTGAACAACAAGGAGGCTCTCAGGTGTGGGAGGTGGGCAACATGGGAATCCCAGTGGGTTCCGTGTAATATTTTAGGTAATCTAAGCACCTCTTAAAATATATGTATATATAAATAAATAAATAAATAAATAAATAAATAAATAAATAAATAAAACTCACATATAAGTTGGTCATTTACCTAAATAAAGGTAAAATGCTAAAAACAGTTAAGTTCATGTGATATAAGTTGAATGAAGTATTTAAAACTGTTGTATATTTAAAAGAAATTTTCTAATTTTATAACAAACTTATATGAATAAAAAATTCATATGAATACTTTAAATGTGTATAAAATTCCAGAAATTTAATGTTTCCATATAATATTAAATAAAAATATAATGCTATTAATCATAATTTTTAGTTGTAACTACAAAAAGAAAGCAGCCATTAAAGGCTGCCAGAGTAGTGCATAACAGTAAATATAGCAAAATAAAATAACAACACTGCAGCATGCAATGGTGCCAAATACTACTAGATTCTTGCAAAAAATTCATATCTAGTTATGTCACTATCACTTTGTTTTAAAACTTGCTAAAGCTTTCTTTAGTATTTTCTTAAACAATCAAGCCAGCCCACATTCCCCTTCCTGTAAAATAGCCAAAAATAAATCAAGTTTATATTCAACACTTATAATTATATAGTTATAATGTTATAATTAATATGTTATAATTATTAATTATAATTATAATTATAATGTTAACCACAAAACCAATGCAAGTATTAAAATTACAAGTTAATGTATTACCCCACAGCCCAAATAGGAAATACTAATTTGTTTTTACCTATGCCTCAACTATACAAAATAAAGAAATTGAGGTCATTCTAATTATGCTATTAAGAATCTTAAATGCTTAAAAAATAAAAGTTTATTCATTCGATGTCTGTTGTATAATCTACTGTAGTTATGAATTATGTATAATATACCTAAATACTAATCAAAACTTTAATAAAATACATTGCATACTTAAGTAATTTAATAACATGTATATTACTCATAAATGTGTTTTATTAAATGTATATGTAAATCTCTTGTTTTGAGTTTCAACAGCCCTGAATGTAACTATATTAAAAAACAAGTGTGGCAAGTACTGTTCAAGCCTAAAAGTAAAGCATCATCGAGAAAACTTTGTTAAAGAACAAACCAATGCCTTGCTAGTTAACACTTTTCACTTTTCAGGAAAAATATTGGAAATTAATATAGTAAGCTAATCAAGGATGTTTTGTAACAATTTTTTGTTAAAAAGTGCGTTTCAACGGGTGTTGTATTCCTCCCTGGGGGAGCTGACCACTCTCCCAGGGATTGATGCATAAAACTTAAAATGTACTGCCCAGGAAGTGTTGTGTTCCTTCCTGAGGAGGCTGGCCCCTTCCTCAGGAATTAGCAAAATACTCACAAGTTGGCAATTATAGTATCAAATTCATTAATCCTAAATACAGTCAACCAAAACTCTAGTATCAGTTGCTACTTCAACACTTCCCAGCTAAAAGTTAAATATTTGTAAGTATATATATACATCTACTCTATTTATCTGTCATTCTGTAACTTTGTTCAATATTGACTTAATCTTTTAATTAGTTATGATATTTGTTTCTCACCCTAATTGTCAATATACTTATTAAATTAAATATATATTAATATTTATCTTGTATCTATCCAGGACCCTAGCCAAAAATAAGCCAAGTATATCAGTGTATCCTCTGATTTAGTAAGCCTGTGAATGTATGTATACTTATAAAAAATTAACAGTTAAGCCTCTATAAATGCTACAAAAACAAAAAAGGGGGAAATGGTGAGGTGCGAGAACAATTATATCAAACATTATTTACAATGATTTTTTTAAGACAAAGGTCAGAATCATATACATCAGCAGCAGATCATTTCTGGCAAAAATCAGGCAATAATACTGAAACAAATATTGGACAACTAGTTTACTGAAAGCATAAAAATAATAATCAATGGAATAAGACAGAAGTTAATTTAGGATATAGGGTCAAGGATTTGCTCTTATCATTACAGATAAAGGAGACCAGCTTTGGGTCCTGTCCAGATGTCTGAAACCTAGACATAAACAAGCCAAAGAAGCTGACACAAAAAGAAGACAAGAAGGTAAATTCTAAAAGGCAGAATGTCCCTCTAACACAGTTATTCCTTCCTATGCTTACCTTGAAAACCACAGCAGTAAGAAGTGCACTTTCACATAATTATACATATTGGGCTTATAATACTAATTCAACCTCTTTTAGAATTGTTGACTTGGGGGGACCAATTCTACCCTGTTTATATTAATCAGTCTTTTCATTTTCCTGGGCCTGTTGATTCTTGCCTTCCTCTAAAACCTGAGGAGGAAGTAAATTTATTAAAAATTTAACCTTTCCTTTTCTTAAATGATCTAACTGCATAGGATCCTTTGATCCATGTATACACCCTCAAAATCATAGTACAAATTGATAAATGGCATTCATGCATTGCTTCATCTGAGGTAGTGCTCTTTAATAATTCTTATAGAATTGTAAAGAATTGGGCCCTTATAAGAATAACAAAACCTAATGTAAACACAACCATAAGTTGAAAATTTAATAATTCAACAAAATCAACTAATGAGAGCGATCATTATTTTTAGAATTTTGGGGATGTCATAAGTATAAATACATCACTAAATTGGAGTCATCAGGGAAGATTTATCCCACAACTATGGGACACTAACCTTAACTAAAACTTATTTGTGGAAATTATTTTTGGGAACTAGCCCAATTTTTGAATGGCAAGGAAGTAAAACTAATATTACCAGTTTAAAAAGAAAATCCACATAATTTCTTAAAGTATGTGTACGGCATCCCATTGTTTTTATAGTCGGAACAGCGAGTATTAATCAAACATGTTTTTTCTGCAGCAATTGCTCCCTTTACACTTGTATCAGAATCTGATTTACAGGAGAGTTCTACTGTGGATCTACTAGGACGATGGGATTGTGGAATATGGCTTCCAGTTCTCATGAATCATTGCTTGCAGTCTTCCCAGAGAGCCAAATCCTTTGACACATTCTAAATCATTATTTGAAAAGGAGCAAATCTTTAATTGGATTAATTATAGCTGCTGTATTAGGGCTTATAAGTATTATTACAGCCACTGCTGTGGCAGGAACTACCCTACACGAGAATGTCCAAACACAATAATATCTTAAAAATTGACATCATAGTGGTAGTGAGCTATGGCATAGTCAGGCATATATAGATGAGCAAATTAATAATAGGCTTAATAACTTAGAGATGGCTGTTATACAAATGGGAGATCAGGTATATAATCTATATTTAAAACAAGGTTTGAAGTGTGATTGGAATAAAATTGCATTTTGTATCACTCCTCTCCCATACAAGGTTTCCCATTATGAAGGGAAAATAACTAAACATCATTTAATGGGTCATCACACAAATTTATTTATAAAAATTAGAGTTGCAAAAAAGAATTTTGAATGTGTCTCAGAATCAACTTACTATGCTTCCAGGTAGTGAATTTTGTCAATCAGTGACAGATCAATTAAATAAAATAAACCCCTTACATTGGTGGAAATCAAACTCTGTACATGCTAATTTCGGTGTGGTCATCATTGGTGCTCTGGTACACTTAACTATTAGGAGGCATTTGCAAAGTCCTGCTGTCCCCCATTAATAGGGCTGAAAAGGCCAGCCATGCCAATAACTTGATTCTGCTTAAAACCCTTGACTCACAAACCCCTGTCCATGGATCTTGGCTGGTTGCCAGTGATGGGTAAGACCTTCAGAGGAGGGCAATGTAAGACAGGCACCATCACCGTGGACAAAAAACAAAAAAGGGAGAATTGTTGGAAAAGATTCTGAGAGCCAGAGCCTAAAGGGTTAAGCATTTAAAAAGCATGATTGCAGGCAGAGAAACATTAGTAAATGTCTCCAAGGACACTGCATACTACTGACATCAGTGGAAGGAGGCAGAACGGAATGAACACCACCCTAAAATATTATGCTATGAATTCCCAAGAAAGATTGTCTGGGAATACAGAAACAGGCAGTGCTCTCAAGTACCAAGCTGAGAAACTAGTGAAGGATGCCCTAATTTTGTTATCAGCTTTGTAGTATAAAAAGCAGTTTCAGCCTAGATAAACTTGCCTGCATTTCACATGGAGTGAGGTTCCCTGGTCCCAAACTTTCTTTGGATCATTCCTGGCACCATCTACCTCTATGTTGAATTACAACATTTCTTCAAAGTGAAGTTACATTCATAGAATTGTTATTTTGAGGAAACAATGCTTGTGGTCAGAGAAAATATTTTCCCAACTTTCTTACATTCTCTGCCTTCATCTTAGTTCTGTACTGTTGTGGAAGTGGATATAGGTTCACTCAAGCCTTTTGATATGTGGTTCTTTCTACTTCTAAATGTTTTATGCTTCTTCATAGTTTGTGGGGTGCAGCAGAAGCAGTGCTTAGAGGGAAATTTATAGCATTGAATACATTCAATAGAAAAGAGGAAACATCCAATAACAATCTCCTGAGCATCCAATTTGGGAAGCACAACAATATCTCCTTTTTCTTTATTCTATCATACATGGTTCTTCTTGCTTCAAATAAGCATCACATCCAGTTTGGTGACTTCATAACTAGGAAATGGGGAAGTGATACAACACTTGATTTATCATGGGGACAAAGCAACACCACATAAATCAACCCTGGAACCTTCAGGCTTCTGAAGGAGAAGAAAAGTGCAGCTTCCAAAGATGCATGTATAAGTTGACCACAGAAAAAAGGTCAACATGGCAACCCAGGAAATCCTGAACACTTTGTTTTGGACTGACTATTTTTGTTCAATTTTTTCCTATTTATTTGGATGAGATGCAATATTTAGTATTCTTTAAAGTGTACATGGAAATTATAACACTTTTGAATGTCTTTCCAAACCTGCACTTATTATTTATTATTTACTGGCCAAATAACATATTTCAAAATATTTTAGATCCTGTATTAGTCAGCCAAAGCTGTGCCAATGCAAAATACCAGAAATCTCTGGGTTTTTATAAAGGGTATTTATTTGGGGTAGAAGCTTACAGTTACCAGGCCATAAAGCACCAGTTTCTTTCTTCACCAAATTCTGTTACCCCGTCTTGGAGCCAGACAGCTGCCAATATTTGCCAGGATTCAGGCTTTTTAGGTTCCTCTCTTCCCAGGGCTGCATTTCTCTCTGGGCTCAGCAACTCTCTTTCCTCCACAAGGTCAGTGGTAGACTATGAGGCTATCTAAGCTTTGCCTCTCACCAGAAGGCTATCTGTGAACGGTCAGGTGAATGGCTTGTCTCTTTTCCCCGGGGCCTCTGTCCTTGCTCATAAGGACTCCAACATCAAAACTACTCCAGTTCTGTCCTTTGCCATGTCTTTTTATATTTGAGACCCCACCCACCAAGGGGCGGGGTTCAACACCCTACTGACTATGGCCCAGTCAACACCTTTATCATAACTTAATCATGCCCAGATTAACAGATTAGTTTACAAGCATATTCCAATATCTATTTTTGGAATTCATAAAGATATAAAACTGCTACATATCCATTTACCCATCTTATACTACATATCAGTTTATGATGTATTTTAACACTTTATTGATGTCCTAGGCCACGGATATCATTATTACTTTACCCATTCAACAGTCATTTAGATATATGAATATAATTAACAGATATTGTTCTTCCTTCCATCCTGAACTTTGAAACTTTTGAGATTATTTTCTTTCTGCCTGAAGATTATTCTTTTACATTTCTTTAAAAGTGAGTTGCTGCTAGCAAACTTATTAGTTTTTTTCTTGTTGTTGTTGATCTGTTTATTTTTTTATTTTTATTTTTTGAAACTTTATTTGTTCATTTAATAATTGAAAATATAAACAATTTAAAAAAGTAAACACAGATGAAAAATATATATATTTCTCAATTAACTGTAATGGATGCATATAATTTTTTTGTTTTGGATCAAATAAGATGTTACACAATATATTTGGTTCATAGTAATGCATTCATACAGAATTTGTCCTTTTCTGTCTGGCTTGCTTCATTCAACATAATGTCCTCCAGGTTCATCCATGTTGCCATATGCTTTACGACTTCATTTCTTCATAGAGCTTCATAATATGCCATCATGTGAATAGATCACAATTTGTTTATCCATTCATATGTTGATGGACACCTGGCTTGTTTCCAACTTTTGGCAATGGTGAATAATGTTGCTATGAACATTGGTGTGCAGATGTCTGTTCGTGTCACTGCTCTCAGTTCCTCTGGGTATATACCCAGTAGTGGTATTGCAGAGTCACGTGCCCAGTTAATATTCAACTTCTTTGGGAATTGCCAAACAGTCCTCCATAATTGGTGTAACATTCTGCATTCCCACCGACAGTGAAGTGTTCCTATCTCTCCACATCCTCTCTAACACTTGTAGTTGTCTATCTTTTTAATAGTGGCCATTCTGATAGGAGTAAAATGATATCTCATAGTAGTTTTGATTTGCATTTGCCTAATCATGAGTGATGTTGAGCATTTCTTCATGTGGTTTTTTTTTTTTTTTTTTGCCATTTGTATTCCTTCTTTAGAGAAATGTCTATTCAAATCTTTTGAGCAGTTTTTAATTGGGTCATTTGTCTTTTTATTGTTGAGTTGTAACATCTCTTCATATATCCTGGATATTAAACCCTATCAGATAGGAGATATCCAAATATTTTTTCCCATTGAGTTGACTGACTTTTCACCTTTCTGACAAAGTCCTGTTAGGTGCAAAAGTGTTTAATTTTGAGGAGATCCCATTTATCTATTTTTTCTTTTGTTGCATGTGCTTTGGGTGTAAGGTCCAAGAAACCACCACCTACTACAATGTCTTGAAGATCTTTACCTACATTTTCTCCTAGTAGTTTTATGGTCCTGGCTTTTATATTTAGATCTTTGATCCATTTTGAGTTGATTCTCGTATAGGGGGTTATATAGGGGTGCTCTTTCATTCTTTTGGTTATAGATATCCAGTTCTCCCAACACCATTTGTTGAAGGGACTGTTTTTTCCCATTAGTGTGTGCTTGGTAGGTTTGTCAGAAACCAATTGACTGTGTATTGAGGGTATATTTCTGGGTTCTCAATCCTATTCCACTGATCAGTGTGTCTATCTTTATGCCAGTACCATGCTATTTTGACCACTGTAGCTTTGTAATATGTTTCAAGGTCAGGCAGTGAAATTCGTCCCACATTGCTCTTCTTTTTAGAATGCTTTTGGCAATTCGGGTGCACTTACCCTTCCAGATGAATTTGGTAATTGTCTTCTCTAATTCTGTAAGTAAGCTGTTGTATTTTGATTGGTATTGCATGGAATCTGTAAATCAGTTTGAGCAAGATTGAAATCTTCACGATATTTATTTTTCCAATCCATAAACATGGAATGTCTTTCCATTTGTTTAGGTCTTTTTTCATTTCTTTCAGCATTTTTTTTTTGTAGTTTTCTGCATATAGGTCCTGTACTTCTTTGGTTAAATTAACTCCTAGGTATTTGAGTCTTTCTGCTGCTATTGAAAATGGAATTTTCCTCCTGATTTTCTCCTCAGTTTGTTCAGTACTAGTTTCCAAAACCTTACTGATTTTTGCCTGTTGATTTTGTATCCTGCCCCTTTGCTGAACACATTTATTAGTTCAAGTAGCTTTGTCATGGATACTTCAGGATTTTCTAAGTTCACGATCATGTCTGGCACAAACAGTGAGAGTTTTATTTCCTCTTTTCCTATTTGGACACCTTTAATTTTTTTGTCATGTCTAATTGCCATAACAAGAACTTCTAGTACAATGTTGAATAACAATGGTGACAGTGGGCATCCTTGTCTTGTTCCCGATCTTAGAGGGAAATTTTTCAACCTTTCCCCTTTGAGTATGATGTTGGCTGTGGATTTTTCATATATGAAACCAATTGACTGTGTATTGGTTTTATCATATTGAGGAATTTTCCTTTTATTCCTATCTTTTGAAGTATTTTTATCCAAAAAGAATGTTGGATTTTGTCAAATGACTTTTCTGCATCTATTGAGATGATCATGTGATTTTATTCCTTCAATTTTTTAATGTGGTATATTACATTGATTGTTTTTCTTATGTGGAACCAGCCTTGCATAGGAGGAATAAATCCCACTTGGTCATGATCTATAAGTCTTTTCATATGCTGTTGGATTTGATTTGCAAGTATTTTGTTGAGAATTTTTGCATTTATGTTTATTAGAGAGATTGTTCTGTAATTTTCTTTCCTTATGGAATCTTTACTGGCTTTGGTATTAGGGTGATGATGGCTTCATTAAATTTGTTGGATAATTTTCCCTCCTCTTTAATTTTTTGGAAAAGTTTAAACAGGATGGGTGTTAATTCTTTTTGAAATGCTTGGTAGAATTCACCTGTGAAGCAATCTGGTCCTGGATGTTTCATTGCTGGGAGATTTTTGATGATGGATTCAATCTCCTTAATTGTGATTGTACACAATTAATTGTGATTGTGTCGCTAAACTTGTAGCGACAGTGTAGGTTGGTTATGTGTTTAGAAATTTGTCCATTTCATCTAGGTTGTCTAGATTGTTGGCATTTAGTTTCTCACAATATCCTCTTATGATTCTTTTTATTTCTATGAGTTCATTTGTAATTCCCACTTTCATTTCTGGTTGTTTTTATTTGCATCTTCTCTCATTTTCTCTTTGTTAGTCTAGTGAGGGATTTGTCAATTTTATTGATCTTCTCAAAGAACCAGTTTTTGGTTGTGTTGTTTTTCTCTATTGCTTTTCTGTTCTCAATTTCATTTATTTCTGCTCTAATCTTCATTATTTCTTTCCTTCTGCTTGCTTTGGGATTTGTTTGCTCTTCTTTTTCTATTTTCTCTAGTTGTACAGATAAATCTTTGAATTTAGCTCTTTCTTGTTTTTTTTAATATGGGCATTTAGGTCAATGAATTTCCCTCACAAGACTGCCTTCGCTGGATTCCATAAGTTTTGATGTGTTGTATTCTCATTTTCGTTAGTGTCAATATATTTATTGATTTCACTTGCAATTTCTTGTTTGACCCACAGAATATTTAGGAGTGTGTTTTTCCATATCCACACATTTGCAAATTTACTTTTTTCCTGTCGGTTATTGATTTCTAGTTTCATTCCTTTATGATCTGTGAAGTTGCTTTGTATAATTTCAATCTTTTATATTTATTGAGAGATGAATTGTGACCTCACATGTGGTCTATCCTGAAGAAATATTCATGGGCACTTGAGAATAATGTTTAACCCACTGAGTTTGGATGCAGTGCTCTGTATATTTCTGTTAGGTCTAACTTGTTTATCATATTGTTCAAGTTTTCTGTTTCCTTGATTTTCTTTTGTATAGTTGTTCTATCTAAGGATGTGACAGAGGTGTTGAAATCTCCAACAATTTTATTGTATAAATGTCTATTACTCCCTTTAGTTTTGCCAGAGTTTGGTTCATATATTTTGGGGCACCCTGGTTAGGTGCGTAGATATTTCTGACTGTTATATATTCCTGGTGGATCATCCCTTTTATTAATATATAATGGCTTACTCTATCTCTTATCACTTCTTTGCTTTTAAAGTCTGTTTTATCTGATATTAGAATAGCTACACCTACTCTTTTCTGTTTACAATTCATGTGGAGAATCTTTTTTCCAATCTTGTACTTTCAGCCAGTTTGTATCACTGAGTCTGAGGTGAGTTTCTTGTAAGCAGCATATGGATGGCTAATGTTTTTAATCCATTCTGTCAGCCTGTATCTTTTGATTGGCGAATTTAATCCATTCACATTCAATGATACTACTGAAAATGCACTATTTATTTCCTCCATTGTATTCTTTGATTTTCATATGCCATCTTGTTTTTGTCTCTCTTTTTACTCTTTTGGTTATCCTTTCTCTTTTCTTTCTTCTATACAATCCTCCAAGCCTCTCTCTCCTGACTTTTTCTTTCAGGTTCTAAGGCTTCCTTTAATATTTCTTGCAAAAATGTATTCTTTTTTGCAAAGTCTCTTAGTTTCTATTTGTTTTTGAATTTTTTATACTCACCTCCATATTTGAAGGACAGTTTTGCTGGATAAAGAATTTTCGGCTGGCAGTTTTTCCCTTTCAGTTTCCTAATTGTATCATACCACTGTCTTCTCGCCTCCATGGTTTCTGAAGAGAAATCTGCACTAAGTCTTACTGGACGTCCTTTCTACATCATCGTTTGCTTCCCTCTTGCTGCTCTGAGAATTTTCTCTTTTTCTTTCACATTTGACATTCTGAATAGTATGTGTCTTGGCATAGGTCTATTTGGATTTATACTCATTGGGGTAGGGGTGCTTCTTGGACATGTAAGTTCATTTCTTTTGTGAGAGTTGGGAAATTTTCAGCTATTATTTCCTCAAATACTCTTTCTGTCCCTTTATCTTTCTCTTCCCCTTATGGAAATCCCATGACACGTATGTTGTTGTGTTTTGTGTTATCATTCAACTCTCCAAACTGCTGATCAATTTTTTCCATTCTTTTCTCTCTCTCCTCTTTTCTCTCTTCAATTTTTAGCTGCTCTGTGTTCTGTATCACTTATTCTTCTTTCTATTATTTCGAGTCTGCTGTTGTATGCCTCAAATGTGTTTTTGACCTCACCTATTGTGCTTTCATTCCCATGAACTCTGTTTCTTTTCTGTTCAGGATTTCAAATTATTCTTTGCATTCGCTCAATGTCTTCTTGATGTCATTTATCTTTTTATCTATATTGCCTTTCATCTCATGAATTTGATTTTGGAAATTTGTGCTCAACTCACTGATTAGTTCTCTCATATTCTGCAGCTATTCAGGGACTTTAATGTATTCCTTTTCTTGAGCCATGTCTTCTATTTTCTTAGTATGGCTCTTAAATTTTTGCTGGTGTTTAGGCATCTGGTTAGGTTGTATTTTATTTAGATGATCTATCTCTTTTCTTTAATAGGTTTTTAGTCACAGGAAGCTGTGAGTTACCACAGCTCTTTGATTTTTGGCTCAACCTTGATTGTTAGGATTGTCCTTCTGGTTGCTCAAAGCTAGGCACTGGATCCAGTAATTGGTTGTAGGTTCGTTTTCTAGAGTCTTGGGCAGGGAAGCTATAGAGGCCAGGAAAATCCTCTCCTATTTATTAATTTTCTTATGTGCTCTTCCTTCCTCTTCCAGGGGATGGCGCTCATTGGCAGCTCACAATTCAAGGCCTGGTTGGAGTGTATTTGTTGTGACACACACTAGATCAATGTGGTACAGCTTCCTGACTGGTGGCTAAGAGCCTTGTAATTCAAACTTTATGAGACAGTTCTCCAGTCTTCTCTGGTAGCTCCCTCCCTTTTCCCAGCTTGGAAATATTTACTCTCCCCTCTGAATCCACAATAATCAGTCCCTGTTAGTAGTGCAGGAGATTGGGAGGTTTGTATATCTTTAGCCCCTTTCATACTCCAAGGCAAACAATGGTGCAGCCCTACTGAGCCTGGAAGGGCTCTTGGGACAAGGGAAGACCAAACCTGTGAGTCTAAAGCTGGGTCAGCACCCGGCTCTCTCTCCCCTCTCCTGTGGAGTCCTCAGCAATTAGTTCAGGGTAGAAGAGAAGGAGGTTGCGAGAGTTGTATTTCTCCAGTCATTCTTAGGCTCCCAGGGCACACTGCCATGTGGAAGGGTCCAAGGGGCACTGAAGCACAATTTGCAGGTCAGAACCTGAGTCAGCCTAAGGCTGTGTCCCTCTCTCTACCCTTTCTGGGAGTGGTAGATCCCTAGAGCCCACTTTGTTTGTAGTCGCAGTCCCAGAGGCCTGAGAATTCTAAAGGGTGTTGTGGAGGGCACTGGCAGCAGCAGACACTGCTGGTTCAAACCCTCAGTTCTGGTTCTGTCGTTGTGATTTCCCTGTTTTGCCCCACTCTCCCCTGGGTAGTGTGCAGACTGCACCTGCTGTTGTAAACCCTAGAAGATTTATTTTGGCATGGTGTCACCTTGTTCTCTAGCTATTTTTCTGGAGAAGAGATTCCCGTGTATTACTTGTCTGCCATCTTCTTGGAAATCACGAGTTTATTAGATTTTAATAATCTGTAAAAGTATGTATTTCACTTCTTCCTGAAGGGTTGAGATGAATTAAATCTCAGGCCATCGATGATCTCCACTGCTTTTGACAGCACCCTTAGGTTGAATTTCTCCATTCTGTAATCAGTTCTTTGGAAAAGAAATTAGGGGCTGTCAGTTTTACAGCCTGCTTCCTGCCCCCCTACCCCAGCAAAACCTGTGTGCTCTGGCTGTGGGGATGGGAATAATGGCAAACTTCTCAAGTTACACACCTGATTTTGGAGCTAAGATTTGGTGGATAAAATACCGTATGTTGAGTTCTTCTTGGGACCATTCAAGGGACCACCTTAATTGTGGTCAACACCCCATTTTGCTCAATGATGGCCACACCCAAAATACAGCCAATGCTTCATGAGTTTCCATTTCTCCCAGACTTAGAAGACCCCTCCTGATCCCTGTGCCCTGGGTTAATACTGTTGTTTGAGTCTTGTGTGGACCCTGGAAAAGGATGTTCTTATTGACCGATTGCTGTGTGTGTAAACCTTTTGTATGTAGGAAATTTTGGTAGATTCATATAAGGGACCTTTTGATTAGGTCATTTTTTGTTAGATTGCTTTAGTTTCATTAAGGGCCTCTGATTAGATTTCAGGCACCAGGATAGACCCCAATCATTGTGATGAATTCTTACATACATGGAACACAAAGAGAAAGATTGCCGCCATGTTTACCCGCCCATGTGAGAGAGGGCTCCAGGATCTCCTACAGCTGTGGAGAGACACAGAAACCCTGAGTGGCTGACGGAGAGGCCACAGGCATCTTGAACTTGAAGCTGAAGACATCCAGACCAGTGGAGAAAGGAGAAGTGTGAGCAATTGTGCCTGATGGCCCATTGTTGGGCTCAGAGAGAAAGTGAGTTTGGAAGAGAAGGCAGAGGGAGACAGGCAGGGCCAACATTTTGCCTTGGCAGGAGTCCAGGAGTATCTGGCACTTGTTAAGACAGCATTTTTTATGATACGTTGATTTGGACATTTTGACAGCCTCATAGCTCTAAGCTTAACCCTGATAAATTCCAATAAAAGCCAACTTATTTATGGTAATTTGCATTGGCAGCACTTGGCACACTCAAACAGGGACACAGTGTTGGAGAGATGCCCTGTTCCCAAATGGCAGTGTGATGTTGCTGCCTATTGAATTCAACTGTAAACTGTGGTTGTCTCCAGACTAGGCAGTAATGAGTGCTGGTAAGACAGAGGAGGAAGTGGATATGGCCAGAAAGGCCTGCAAACAGGGTGTCAGGCAGGGGAGTCACATGGTTTGGGGACTAGACTAAAGTCACAGATGCCCCACTATGATGTACCTGCCTCAGGAAGTGACGGGCCAGGTGGGCAGGGGCAGATAAAAGCATGGGACCTGGGATCTGGTGCAGCAGAGTAGTTAGGGCACAGAGAGGAAACTTCCTGCTTTTGCTCCTTTTGCCCTTCCCTCCTTCCCTTGTTCTCCAGCAAGGACGCTCTGAGGAGTCTGCTCATACTCTACCCCTCCTGGATCTTAGACACAAACTCAGATCTCCTGCTTCCAGTTGTACATTCACCTTCTCCAATATTGAGGTGGCTAAAGAAAGGACAATACCAAGATGGAAAATGTTGCCAGGAAGGAAATGTCAAAATTCACATTAAAGCATTGGGTACCGCAATAAAATCAACAGAATGAGCAACATTAGGCCAGTGAGCCTAATAAATAGTGCAGGATCCCAGAAAGTCCTGGGATCTGGGGAGGAAAAGAATAGAAGTGAGGTTGTGAGAGTGCCATGTTTGCAGAAAACTTCAGAGGGTGCAGATGCCAAATCTTTCTCAGACTAATTAAATATAAAATTTTCAACACATTTTGAACAGAGTTGAACATGATACAGGCCTCTCCAATCCCAGAAGAGAATAGAGGGGTTGGATGGGAAGAAGCTGCTGAACAGCTGAAGAAATAGGAATGTAACATGGGTTCACTGCATTTCCCCACACCAGAGAAGGATTGTTCTGTTTGGGAACCAAACTCTTAGTGTCCCAATGAAAAACATCATCATAGTTTGTGGATGTGCAAAGGAGGACCAGGAGAAAGACATTCTCAGATCTTGCAGCCTCAGTTAGTGATGTGAGTCATTCTAGCTGGTCTTCACTGTGGTGTAAGCCACAGGAAGTCCATCTTCTTCTGTGGTGCTAACAGCACTCTAACTGGACACTGGTAGAGAGCAGTTTCACCTTCACACGGTCGCATCCACTCTCCTCATGGTCCATGCTCTGTTCCTGAGGGAGACCTCCACCCATCCAGGCAGCTAGGAAGGATGCCAAGGTGAGTGAGCACTTTTCCTTTATGGGTGACTGAATTTGTAAAGGGTGAGGGGAAGTGCCCCCCAGGAATGTTGCAGATACAAATCAATATCTTCAAATGAACCACTATGTATGATTTCATTGTGAACTATTTTCATAATTTCTTTTAAATTATAACCAAATTATCCATGCAAAAAGTATAAAAATAATTTATGTCTGTTATGGCAAACAGCAAACTTCCTTCTCTAGCCTCAACTCCCATTCCTCTTTCCTCAGAATTTTCTGCATTGGCAGAAATTTCTGTTTGTAAATGCATGCATTCTATAGTTTCATTCATCCCACATGCTATCACATATGAGAAAATTATTGGAGTACAATTTAAGAATATAAATAAAATTTCTAACTTCTTAAAATACTTCAGATTAGAAGTATATCATCCAATTATGAGAGGATCATTTCTGATTTAAAATAATAATGAAAATTGGAGTTAAGTAGAAAGCAGGCCACTGTAGTTCACTGGCTGTTAAACTTGAATCCACATCAGAATCAGCTGAACTAACTGAAAAAATATAAATGGCTGGGGTGCCTTAGAAGAAAATGCTACAATAAGGGGCAACATTATTTTTAAAATGATAAATTTTTAAATGCTCATCGAGAATGTAATGGACTGAAGAACCAGTGAAAACAACCTGGACAATTTGAAATAAGTGAAAAGCCCGTCTTTACATAAACCAAGAGAAATCTCGAGTTCTGATGCATAAATTTGTAGTAACAAATTGAACACAGATGAGTGTGGAAGAAGATGTTGGAGGAGCAAATCTCAGAACAAACTTCAAGTGCACTTTTCCTGAGGAGAAAGACATCCTGAATTTCACAGTCACAGCCGCTTCCTTAAAAGATTCACAACAAGTTGCACAGAGTGGAGGTGGAGATTCTTTGGAAATTTACATTCATTTTATTCACAGGATTTCACTCCGGTATGAATGTTGGAATGTTTAATGGCATACTACCTCTGGCTGAAGGCTATTCCACATTCCTTACATATATACGGTTTCCCTCCACTATGAATTTTCTCATGGTCAGTGAGATTTTATTTGCTACTGAAGGGATTCCTACAGTCCTTACAGATACAGGGTTTCTCTCCAGTTTATCTTCTCTGGTGTATTAGTCAGCCAAAGGGGTGCTAATGTGAAATACCAAAAATGGGTTAGTCTTTATAAAGGGTATTTATTTCGGGTAGAAGTCCACAGATACCAGGCCATAAAGCATTAACTTTCTTCTCACCAAAGTTCATTGCTACGTGTTGGAGCAAGATAGCTGCTGACATTTGCCAGTGTTCAGGCTTCTTGTGTTCCTGTCTTCCCAGGGCTGCATTTCTCTCTGGGCTTAGCTCTTCTGGTTCCTCCACAAGGTCAGCTGTATACTATCAGGAATATGGGTCACTTCTCTTCTTCTGTGGCCTTATCTCCAACATCAAAAATGCTTCTCAAACAAAAACTGCTTCAACTGTGCCTTGCCATGCCTTTTATATTCGACTCCCCCACCCACTAAGGGGAGGGTTCAATGCCCTCCTGACATGGCCCAGTCAACGCCTTAACCATGCCCAGATCAGTTTACAAGCATGATCCAATTATATTTTTGGAATTCATAATTACGTCCAATTTCCCAACGGTTAATTTCCACCCTCTGATTTGCAAAAATATATTACAATTCTCAAAAAACTTAAATCAGTAACAATTCAAGTTCAAAATCATATCATAGGCATTTTAAAGAAATACAGTTCATCTTGAGTCAAAGTCCCATCTGCTATGGACCTCTGAAACTTACAAAACCATTTAACTTCTTCTAATACACAAATGGAAAGAAAAAGGATAAACATTATCAATATCATAAGGACAAATTGGGATGTTAAACATGAGTCATGGATCCTCTACAATTCAGTAAACCTGCAGTGCATCCTCCTCTCAATTTCAATGTCTGAGTCATTCTTAAGATGATGGTTTTTCCTCCTTGGGGCCACATGGGGACACACCATTTCCACAGGCTTGTCCAATGGCCACTTCCTTGTTTCCACCCTCATCAAGCATCTGGGTGTCAACCAAGCTCTAGACATCCCCACCCAAAAGTGTTCGGGAGATTGTCACACTTTACCCAATCTTTGGGTTAGAGTCTTACACACCCTAGTACAGTGAGGTGAAGATAACATTACCCTTAACTTTTGGCATACAGTCCCAACACTCTCAGAGCAACAAGTTGACCACCTGGCATTCCCTAACCATTGGCATACAGGTTCAACCCTCTCAGAGCAATTGGGTGTTGACCTCAACAGTCCTAATTTTTGAGGAATGTGCTTCAGCCTTTCTGCACCCTGGGATGGCAAATCTCTCCCAGAACATTGAGTGGGGACATCCACCCTCTTCATCTGCTGGGGAAAACTCACCCTATCTGCACCATGGGGCATCAAAATTTGCTTAGAACATTGGGTAGGACCATCCACCATCTTCAAATCTAAGGGCAAACTCACCCTCTCTGTACACATGGGTGGGGATCCTCTCTTTTCCCAAGAAGATGTCCAAAGTCCAGATCTCTGCTTCCATGGTTTTATTCTTAAAGCTGAATTTCCTTCAATCTATCCTTTCCATGTTCTCTTTTGTCCAAGCTGACAGAGGTTTTGTTCATACAGCTCTCTCAAATATTTTGTTGGTTTTAGCATGCAGGAAGCAGGGGTCCAAGCCAGCAGACAGTAAGACTTTCCACAAGTCTTTCCTAGATAACTGCATCTTCAATTCTGATTTACAAGTTCCAAGTTTAATAAAGTATTCAAATGGGGCATTTTCATCTAGGAATTTGAGTTCTAGAAGCTTAGGAATTCCAGAATCAGTTTCTGTTTTCTTTGTGCCCAAAAGTTCAGTCCTTAGTTTATTTTGCTTATTTAGGATTTTGCTATAAGCTGCAAGGAGAAGCCAAACCACATTCTCTGAGTTTACCTTGGAAAGTTCTTCAGCTAAATGCTCCGGTTTGCATTTTCAAATTCTGTCTGCCATATAACACCAGAAATTAACCTTTCTAAGTTCTCTGCAACTTTAAAACATGGATCGCCTTTCCTATAGTTTCCAATAATAGTTTCATCATTTACATCTAAGGCATCATAGAAAGTCTCCTTAGCATCCATATGACTATCAACTGTCAAAGTGATCTAGGCCTTTTCCATCAAGCATTTCACAGTTCCTCCAAAGGATAACCCTTACCCATTTATAAAACCATCCCAACAATTTTGTATATGCAAAAGCACTTCACCACTCCTCTGTACCAAATTCTATATTAGTCAGCCAAAAGGATGCTAATGTGAAATACCAAAAACGGGTTAGTTTTATAAAGGGTATTTATTTGGAGTGGAAGTCCACAGATACCAAGCCATAAAACATTAAGTTTCTTCTAACCAACGTTCATTGTCATGTGTTGGAGTGAGACCGCTGCTGATGATTGGCAGGGTTCAGGTTTCTGTTGTTCCTCTCTTTCAGGGGCTGCATTTCTCTCTGGGCTTAGCTCTCCTGGTTCCTCCACAAGGTCAGCTGTAGACTCTCAGGCAGTCAGCTCACTTCTATTTCTCTGGGCCTTTTCTCCAACATCAAAACTGCTTCTCAAAAAAACTGCTTCAACTGTCCTTTGCCATACCTTTTATATTTAATTTCCACCATCCACTAAGTGGTGGGGCTCAATGTCCTACAGACGTGGCCCAGTCAACGCCCCAATCATGCCCAGATTAACAGGGCAGTTTACAAGCAGGATCCAATTATATTTTTGGAATTCATAATTACATCAAATTCCCCAACAGCTACATGTGGTGTGTAATGAAGCTTGATTTCTGAATGAAAGCTTTCCCTCATCCATCGCATTCATAGGGTTTTTTACAATATATATTCTCAGATGGTAAGCAGCAGGAAGTCCATCTTCTCCTTTGGTGTGAACAGCCCTCTAACAGGACACGTGTAGAGAGAAGTGTGACCTTCACTTGGTTCCATCCATGCTCCTCATGCTCCATGCTCACTCTTGCTGTGGGAGTGCCCCACCCGTCCAGGCAGCTGGGGAGAGTGCCGAGAGGAGTGAGCACTTTTCCTTTAAAGGGGACTCTATTAACAAACGGTGAAGGGAAGTGCCCCATCCCAGTAATGTTGAAGATACTACTCGATATATTCAAACCAAGCACTTGTATGATTTCATTGTCTAATATTTTCATAATTTCTTTTAAATTATAACCAAATTATCCGTGCAAAGAACATAAAAATAATTCATGTGTGTTATGGCAAACAGTCAAATTCCTTCTCTAGCCAAAACACTCATTCCCTCTTCCTCAGAATTATCTGAATTGGCAGATATTTTAGGTACACATTTCTGCTTGTAAATACATGCATTCTTTAGTTTCATCCATCCCACACCCTATTACATATGAGAAAATTATTGGAGTACAACTTAAGAATATAAATAAATTTTCGAACTTCTTAAAATACTTGAGATTAGAAGTATATCATCTAATTATGAAAGGATCATTTCTGATTTAAAATTACAAGGAAAGTTGTAGTTAAATAGAAAACAGGCCACTGTAGTTCAGTGGCTGTTAAACTTGAATCCAAATCAGAATAAGGTGAAGAATCTGAAAAAATATCAATGTTTAGGGTGTCTTATAAGAAAATGCTACAATAATGGACAGGATTAATTTTAAAAAGGTAATTTCTTCAATGCTTACCCAGAATGTAATGGATTGAACAACCAGAGTAAACAACCAGGAAAATATGAAATAAGTGGAGAGCCCAACTTTACATAAACTAAGAGAAATATCAAGTTCTGATGCATAAATTAGTGGTAAAAAATTGAACACAGGTGAATGTGGAAGAAGATGTGAAGGATCAGATCTCAGGACTAACTGCAAATGCACTTTTCCAAGAGGAAAAAGACATACTGAATTGCACAGTCACAGCCATTTCCATAAAAGATTGGCAATAATTTGCACAGACTGGAGGTGGAGACTCTTTGGAAATTCACATTCATACCATTCACAGGGACTCTCTCCAGTATGAGTGTTGTAATGTATAATGAGATACTGCCTCTGGCTGAAGTCTATTCCACATTCCTTACATATATAGGGTTTCTATCTAGTTTGTCTTCTCTGGTGTGTAATGAGGCTTGACTTCTGAATGAAAGTTTTCCCACATCCATCACATTCTTACAGTTTCTCTCCAGTATGTATTATCAGATGTTTAACGATTTTTTCCTTCTGGTTAAAGGATTTTCCATATTCATTGCATATATAGGAGTTTTCTTCAGAATGAATCCTCTGACGTTAAATGAACTATTGCTTTTGGCTGAAGGTTTTCTGCATTCTTTGCATTCATTTTGTTTCTGTCAAGTATGAGTTTTTTCATTTTCAGTGAGATATGATTTGTACCTAAAGGCTTTTTCACATGATTTACATGCACATGGTTTCTTTGCAGTAGGAAATCTCTTGTATCTGAGATTTGACATTTGAATTAAAGCTTTACCACATATATATGATTTCTCTTCAGTAAGAATTTTCTGATCAATAAAGAGGTTTTCTTTCAGGTTGAAAACTTTCCCACATGTATTACATTTCTATGCTTGTTCCCCTGTATGGTTTTAAAATGGGGAGTAAAAAATGACTGGAAAGAGCAGACTACATCCAGGACACTCATATGGCTTCTCTCTAGTTGGAATTTTCTCATATTCATTGAGTTTGGTTTCAGATGGAGGCATTCCCATGTTCATTACAACACTTACTAATGTATGAATATTTCATCCTCAATGAGATTAAATCCCTGGCTGAGGATTTCAGAATTCCTTACAGACACAGGGTTTTAATCCTGTATATTTCTTTGTTTTGACTCTAGCTTTCCCAAATACATGGAATCCCAAATGGTTTCTCTGAAGTATTATTTCTCAGGTATTTCATGAGGTTCAATTTCCAGGAAAACTTCACAATGATTATACTTGAAGGGGAGGACTAGCATGTGGGGCAAAGTGGCAAAACTCATTGACTTCATTCTTTTTTCCTCACATAGATTTCCTCATGCATAGGAAAGCATGATGCAAATTCCTTCAAAGTAAAATGATATTCATAGTAGCATTATCTTGAGGAAAAAATGCTTGTGATCAGAGAACATATTTTCCCAACTTTCTTACATTCTCTGTGTTCATCTTAAGTCTATGCTGTTGTGGATGTGGATATAGCTCCACTCACAATCTTTTGTTATGTGGTTCTTTCTGCATTTTAATGTCCTATGTTTCTTCATAGTTTGTGGGGTGCAGCAAAAGCAGTTCTTGGAGGGAAATTTATAGAATTGAATGCAATCATTAGAAAAGAGGAAAGATCCAATATCAATTTTCTGAGTGTTCAATTTGGGAAGCCCAAAAAATATATCCTTTTTATTTGTTCTATCATTCATGGTCCTTCTTGCTTCAAAAGAGCATCACATCCAGTTTGGTGATTTCATAACTGGGAAATGGGGAAGTGATTCAGCACTTGATTTATGATGGGGACAAAACAACAGCTGATAAAACAACCCCGGAACCATCAGGCTTCTGAAAGATAAGAAAGGTGCAGCTTCCAAATATGCACGAGTTAGGTGGCCCCAGAACAAAGGCAAAAATGGCAACCAAGGAAATCCTGAATATTTTGTTTTGGACTATTTTTGTTCAATTTATTTTTCTTCTATTTATTTGGATGAGATGCACACTTTAATATTCGTTAAAGTTTACTGGGGAAATTATAACACTTTTGCTTGCCTTCCCAAATCTGCACTTATTATTTGTTATTGACTTGGCAAATAATGTATTTTAAAACATTTTATATCCTGTATTAATTAGCCAAAGGGGTGCTGATACAAAATACCAGAAATCTGTTGGTCTTTATAAAGGGTATTTTTTGGGGGTAGAAGCCTACACTTACCAGGCCACTAAGCATGAATTTCTTCCTTCACCAAAGTCTGTTACCCTGTCTTGGAGCAAGACAGCTGCTGACATTTGCGAGTGTTCAGACTTCTTGGTTTCCACTCTTCCCAGGGCTGCATTTCTCTCTGGGCTCATCTCCTCTGTTTCTTCCACAAGGTCAGCTGTAGACTATGAGGCTCTCTAAGCTTTGCCTCTTTCCACAAGACCAGATCTGAAATGTCAGGTGAATATCTTGTCTCTTTTCCCCGGGGCCTTCTGTCCCTGATCATCAGAACTCCAACATCAAAAACTGCTCCAGCTCTGTACTTTGCCATGTCTTTTTATGTTTGAGACCCCACCTACCAAGGGGTGGGACTCATTGCCCTATGGACTCTGGGCCAGTCAATGCCCTTATCAAAACTTAATCATGTCCAGATTAACAGACCAGTTTACAAGCATCATCCAACATCTATTTTTGGAAATCATAATGATATCCAACTGTTACATTTCATTTACCCATCTTATGCTATATATTATTTTATGGTGCATTTTAACACTTTATTGATATCCTAGGCCATGGACCTCATTATTTCTTTATCCATTCAATAGACATTTTGATATATGAATTTATTTATTATATATATTTAAAGGTGCTTAGATTACCTAAATATTACACAGAAATTACAGGGATTTCCAAGTTTCCCTCCTCCCACACCTCCCACAAACATCCACACAAACATCCTTCATCACTGTGGCTCATCACTTTCAATGGATATACACATCTTGGTGTCTTGCGATGAAGCATAGACCACAGTTCACATTTTAGACCACATTCTCTCCCACACTGTTCTGAATGGTGTGTGCTGATTTAAAATGGCCTACATCCATCACCACAACAATATTCAGGACAACCCCCAAGTCCTGAAAAAGCCCCTGTATTTCAACTGCAATTCCCCTCCCTGCCCTGAAAGTGTCCAGTGGTCACGGGCTCCACCTCACTGTAAAAATTACATCCATTGCTAGAATCACCATATATGTTCAACAGAATACCATTAAGTTCCCTCTAGTCCATAGTTCTTCCTCAAAGCCTGAGGGGACTGGGATGGTGTTGTCTAATCCATCTCCAAGTCAGAGAGGGCTTATATCCCATGGATATGGTGAGTGGGATTATCCTGCCTGCAGCTGCAGGCCCTCTCCATTCCCTGGGATGGTCGTTACCCATCATTGTCTCTTCGCCAGGTGACTTGGATGAATCCATTGAGCTGTATAGTAGGAGTTGCAGCTCCACCGAGATTCCAGGCACAGCTGGCATATAGGTAGGCCAGAGGCTCCAACCTCTGGAAGTACATCTAAAAACCCCAGCATCACATATAGGAGTGAATAGAAGGGACTGATGAATCATGTTCAGGGAGGACTTATTTGTGTCCAACTCTGTCACTCTCAGGAGCACAGATTCCAAAATAGAGCCCACTAATAAGGTGTCAGTCTCTGGGGCTATCCCCCCTTATTATAGGACCTGGGTGTCTCCAGAGCCTTCAGGAGCCCCTCTGTGTGGGGTGATATACACTTGGGTGTTCTATGAGATCCTACTGCCGTTTTCATAAGTGTTACCTCTGGGATGATCACCTGACTCTCTTTGAAGTCTCTTAGCTACTTGAACTCATATGACTTTACCTTTTCCCCCTATTCTTCAAGGTCTTTTTCCAGTTATGTTGCCAGTTTGCACTTGATATTAATCCCTCATTGCCAGAGAGGCTCATCACTGGGATTCATGTTCCACATTTGGGTGAATGTAATTCATTCATATGCTGAGTTTGGCTAAGAGAGAGGCCATATTTGAGCAAGAAGGAGGCTCTCAGGTGGCAACCATTAGGCACCCCATAACAGTAGGCTAAGTTTCAATTACAAGATCAAAGACTCATAAGGCTAGTCACCAATAACAAGAACTCATCAGTGGACCATCCTCTTTTGACAGACACTGCCCTTGCACTCAGAAGGCTGTTGCTGCTCCCTTGGAGAATATGGCAGAGCTCTCCAGACTGGAAATTCAGATTCCCTCATTTATTGAGTGACCATGCCCCATCGTTTGATCATTTGAACAATTTTATATATCTTTCATGTATATTCAGATGAATTTACTCCCATGAATCCCCCCTCCCAGAGACCCCCACCAATAATCCTCTGCAGCCCCCATTATAACCCTCCTGTCATCTAAATATTCCCTGAACATTTAGCCCATATAATAACCAAATACACTTAATAAGGAAAAGAAGCAACAATGATAAGATGAAATGCAAGAGATAAACACAAGGAAATTCAGGAGAAACAAAACAAACAAACAAACAAAATATATTTAACGGATTGGGACATTCAAAAAATGGAAATAAATCAAAAGAAATTCCCTTTTAAAAAAATATTCTATTTTCCTTTTATCACTGTATTATCAGATGTCCATTGTACAGTGACACTTTCCCACTCTCATTCCCCAGTGTATCCCAAATTTTCATTTACATTTCAAAGAAGTTTTAGGTCACAGCAAAATCACAGATGGAATACTAGAGACTCCCACATACACAACAACCCTCCCCCTTCCCCACCCCATATTAAAACCTTTTTTGGGGGGATGTTAGCATTGTTATAACTGTTATACATAGAGTAAAATATAGCAACTGAACATTGTCAAAGTTTACAGTATAGTTTGCAGTTTAGATGATACAGTTTAATATGTTTTGATGATATTTACCATGTCCTGCATCCATTAGTGTAAGGTAATGTAAAACCTTTCCCATGACCACTAAATATCCCCTGTTTGTTCGTTTCTGTTCCTTCCTCCCCTTCCCCCTGGGGCATATGACACTTCCCTGTCTTGACTCATAGAAAGACAAGATTCATAGTTACATATCCTGGGTATTCCAACCTGCCCATCCTAATCTACACACCTGTCAACCCTGTACCACCAAACCCAGTAATATCATTACCCATCTGTCCTATTATTCAATATGCAACTATAAACTATCACTTTACCATAGATTATGACCATATGTGTGATGGCTCACAGCCTACTCTTCTCTTTCTCTCCCTTGTTAACCTATCTTTCAGACAATAGTTCTCAGAGACTGCTCACATTCCTCAGTTCAAATCAGTGAGGTCATATACTGTTCATCCTTCAATGCCTGGCTTGCTTCACTCAACATAAGGTCTTCAAGATTCATCCACATTATTCCATGTGTTAGCACTTTATTCCTTCTTACAGCTGAGCAATATTCCATTGTATGTATGTACCACATTTTGCTTATCCATTCATCTGTTGAAGGGCACCGAGGCTGATTCAAACTTTTGGCAATGGTGAACAATATTGTAATGTACATTGGTGTGAATATATCTGTTTGTGTCTTTGCTTTCAGTTCTTCTGGGTATATACCCAGCTGTGGAATTGCTGGATCATATTGAAGATCTATTGTTAGTTTTCTGAGGAACTGCCAAACTGTCCTCTACAGTGGTTGGATAATACCACAGTCCCACCTGCAGTTGATGAGGGTTCCTATCTTCCACATCGTCTCCAATATTTAGTGTCTGCTGTTTTTTAATAGCTGCCATTCTGACGGGTGTAAGATGGTATCTCATTGTAATTTTGATTTGCGTTTTTCTGATAGGAAGCGATATTGAGGATTTTTTTCATGTGCTTTTTAGCCATTTATATTTCTTCCTTGGAGAAGGGTCTTTTCAGGTCACTTGCCAATTTTTTAAATGGGTTGTTTGTCTTTTTATTTTCAAGGTGTAGGATTTCTTTATATATGCAGGATATTAGGCTCCTGTCAGATATATGATTGCCAAATATTTTCTCTCATTGGGTAGGCTGCCTTTTTATTTTCTTAATAACATCCTTTGCTGTGCAGAAGATTTTCATATTGATGAGATCCCATTATCTATTTTTTCTCTAGCTGCTTATTTTGGCTGTGAAGTTCATCAAACCCATTCATATTACAAGGTCGGATAGATGCTTTCCTAAATTATCTTCCAAAGTCTTTATAATTTTGGGTCTTATATTTGGATCTTTGATCCATTTGAGTTGACTTTTGTATAAGGTGTGAGATGGTATTCTTCTCTCATTTTTTTGGATATGAATATCCAGTTCTCCAAGCCACTTGTTAAAGAGACCATTCTCTCCCAACTGAGTGGGCTTCGTGGCCTTGTCAAATATCAGATGACTCTATATGTGAGGATTTATATCAGAACTCTCAATTCGGTTCCGCTGGTCGGTAGGTCTATCCTTGTACCAATACCACGTAGTTTTGATCACTGTAGCTTTGTAGTGTGTTTTAAAGTCAGGACATGTGATACCTCCAACTTCATTTTTCTTTTTCTATATGTCTTTGGCAATTATGGGTCCCCGACCTCTCCAAATATATTTTATGGTTAGTTTTTCCAGTTCCTTAAAAAATACAGTGTTGACTTTTATTGGAATTGCATTAAATCTGTAGATTAGTTTGGGTAGGATAGACATCTTGATGATGTTTTGTGTTCCTATCTATGAACAGGGAATATATTTCCATTTATTTAAGTCTTATTTTATTTCCTTTAACAGTGTTGTGTAGTTTTCTATATATAAGTCCTTTACATCTTTCATTAAATTTATTCCTAGATATTTAATTCTTTTAGTTACTATTATAAATGGTATTTTTTTCCTGATTTCCTCCTCAGTTTGCTCGTTATTGGTGTACAGAAATGCTACTGATTTTTGAGCATTGATCTTATAGCCTGCCACATTACTGAACTCCTTTATAAATTCTACAAGCCTTGTTGTAGCTTTCTCAGGGCTTTCTATGTATAGGGTCATGTCATTTGCAAATAATGACGTTTTTACTTCTTTTCCAATCTGTATGCCTTTTATGTCCTTTTCTTGCCTCAGTGCTCACACAAGTACTTCTAAGACAATGTTAAATAGGAGTGGTGATAGTGGACATCCTTGTCTTTTTCCCGAACTCATAGGGAAGGCTTTTAGGATTTCACCATTGAAAATGATGTCAGCTTTGAGTTTTTCATATATACCCTTTATCATATTCAGAATGCTTCGGTCTATTCCTATCTTTTGTAGTGTTTTTTTGAGGAAAGAGTGCTGTATTTTGTCGAATGCTTTTTCTGCATCTATAGAGATGATTATGTGATTTTTTTCTTTCAATCTGTTTAGGTGGTGCATTACATTGATTGATTTTCTTATATTGAACCATCCTTGCATACCTGGGATGAAACCCACTTGGTCATGGTGTATAATCCTTTTGATATGTTGGTGAATGTGATTAGCAAGTATTTTGTTGAGGAATTTAGCTTCAAGGTTCATTAGAGAAATTGGTCTGAAATGTTCCTTTCTTGTGGTATCTTTATTTGCTTTTCCTTTAGGGTAATGGTGACATCGCAGAATAAGTTAGGCAATGTATCTTCTGCTTCTATTCTTTGGAAGAACTTAAGCAGAATTGTTGTTAGCACTTTCCGGAATGTTTGGTAGAATTCAGTTGTGAAGCCATCTGGTCATGGTTGAGAGGTTTTTGATGACTGAGTCTATCTCTTTACTTGGAATTGTACTGTTGAGTTCATCTATTTCTTCTTTCATCCATGTAGGCTGTTTGTGAATTTCTAGAAACTTATCCATTTCCTCTAAATTATCATTCTTGCTGGCATATTATTTTTGAAAGTGTCCTCTTATGATACTCTTTATATCTGTGGGGTCAGTAGTGATATCCCCTTGCTCATTCCTTACTTTATGTATTTGCATCTGTTCACTCTATTTCTTTGTTAGGCTGGCTAAGGGTTTCTCAATTTTTTTGATCTTCTTGAAGAACCAGCTTTTGGTTTTGTTTATTTTTTCCAGTGGTTTCTTATTCTCTATTTCCTTTAGTTCTGCTCTAATCTTTGTTATTTCCTTCTTTCTATTTCCCTTTGGTTTAGATTGTTGTTCTTTTCCAATTCCTCCAAGTGTACAGTTAGGTCTTCAATTTTAACTCTTTCTTCTTTTTTAATATATGAATTTATGGCTATGAACTTCCCTCTCAGGACTGCTTTTGCTGCATCCCATAGGTTTTGATATGTTGTGTTGTCATTTTCATTAGTTTCAAGGTAGTTACTGATTTCTTAAATGATTTCCTCTTTGATCCACTGTTTGTCTAAGAATGTGTTGTTTTACATCCATATCCTTGTGCCTAACCTGTTTCTCTGGTCCTTAGTGATTTCCAATTTCATACCATTGTGGTCAGAAAATTACTTTTTATAATCTCCATCATTCTGAATTCATTGAGAGTTGTTCTGTGTCCTAGCATGTGGTCTATTTTGGAGTACGATCCATGTGCACTCGAGAAGAATGTAAATACCGCCCTATTTGGGTGCAGTGTTCTGAATATGTATACTAAGCCCAGGTCCTCTAATGTATTGTTGAGAACCTTTGTTTCTTTATTGATTCTCTCTCTAGATTTTTGGTCTAATGATGATAATTGTGTGTTGAATTCCCCTGCTGTAATTGTAGAGGCATTTACTTCTCCTCTTAGTTTTTCCAGAGTTTGTCTCATGTATTTTGAGGCACCCCGATTAGGTGCATAAATGTTTATGATTGTTCTCTCTTCTTGAGTGATTACCCATTTTACTAAGATATAGTGTCCATCTTTGTTTCTTACAATATTTTTGCATTTAAAGTCTATTTTGTCTGATATTAGAATAGCTAGTCCTACCCTTTTTTTGGCTATTGTTAGCTTGTAAAATGATTTTCCAGCCATTCACTTTCAGCCTCTTTGAATCCCTGAATTGAAGATGGGTTTCTTGTAGACAGCATATAATTGGATCATATTTCCTTATCCATTCTGCCAATCGGAGTCTCTTGAATGGTGAATTTAGACCATTAACATTCAGTGTTATTACTCATAATGAATTTTTTACTTCAGCCTTTTTTTCTTTGCATTAATGTATGTGTTTAACAGATATTGTTCTTCCATCCATCCTGAATGTTGAATCGTCTGAGATTGCTTTCTTTCTGCCTGAAAATTTTTCTTTTACATTTCTTTTTAAGTGAGTTGCTGATATCAAACTTTATTAGCTTTTACTCATCTGTAAAAGTGTTTATTTCACTTCTTCCTGAAGGATTGAGATGAATTAAATCTCAGTCCCTCAACGATCTCCACTGCATTTGAGAGCACCCTATGTGTTGAATTTCTCCATTCTGTTGTAGATGTAATCCATTCTTTGGAGAAGAATTTAGGGCCTTTTAGTTTTACAGCTTGCTTCCTGCCTCCCCACTCTCCAGTCAAAATCACTGCACTCAGCCTCTTGGGATGGGAATAATGGCTGTATTAGTCAGCCAAAGAGATGCTAATGTGAAATACCAAAACAGGGTTGGTCTTTATAAAGGCTATGTATTTGGGGTAGAAGTCCCCATATACCAGGCCATAAAGCATAAGTTTCTTCACACCAAATTTCATTGCCATATTTTGCGGCAAGACAGCTGCCAAAGTTGGTCAGGGTTCAGACTTCTTGTGTACCTGTCTTCCCGGGGCTGCATTTCTCTCTGGGCTTAGCTCTTCTGGTTCCTCCACATGGTCAGCTGTAGACTATTAGGTGAATGGCTCACCTCTTCTTCTGGGGCCTTTTCTCTGACATCAAAACTGTTTCTCAAAAACTGCTTCAACTCTCTTCTTGCCTTGCCATTTATATTCAATTTCCCACCGACCAATGGGTGGGGCTAAATGCCCTACTGACTTGGCCAAGTTGATGAACTAATCATAAGTTAATCATGCCCAGATTAACAGATTAGTTTACAAGCAATATCCAATTATATATTTGGAATCCATAGTTACATTAAACTGCCCAACTGCAACACACCACCGTCTGAATTCCAAAAATATATTACAATATCCAAAATCCTTAAATCAATAACAATTCAAGTACAAAATCATATCATAGACAGTTTAAAGAAAAACAGTTTGTCTTCAGGCAAAATCCCACTTGCTTCACACCTCTGAAACATACAAAACCATTTAACTGCTTCCAATACACAAATGGAAAAGCAAAGGATAAACATTTTCATTATCATAAGGAGAAATTGAGATGTTAGACATGAGTCATGTATCCTCTATAGTTCAGTAAAACTGCAGGGCATCCTCCATTCGATTTCAAAGTCAGAGTCATTCTTAAGATGACGGTTTCTTCTCCTTGGGACCACATGGAAATCCACCCTTTCCACAGACTTGCCCAATGACCATTTTCTTGTTTCCACCCTCATCAAGCATCTGGGTGATGACCAAGCTCCAGACTTCACCGTGCAAGAGTGTTGGGGTGATTACCACACCTTACCAAATCTCTGGGTTAGAGTCTTAGCAGCCTTAGTACAATGAGATGAGGAGAACATTCCCATTAACATTTGGCATAAATGTTCAACATTCTCAGAGCAACGAGTTGACCACCTGGCCTTCCCTAACCTTTGGTACACAGGTTCAAACCTCTAAGAGCAATGGGTTGAATACCTGGCCTTCTTTAATCCATGGGGGACAGGTACACCACTCTCAGACCTATGGGGTGTTGTTCTTAACCACCCTAATATTTGAGGAATGTGCTCCACAGTCCCTACACTCTGGGGTGGCAAAACTCTCCCAGAACATCGTGTGGGGCATCCACCCTCTTCAAATGTTGGGGAAACTCACCCTCTGTACATATACGTGGGGCTCCTCTCTTGGCCCAGGGAGATGTCTTAATCCCAGATCTCTGCTACCATGTTTTTCTTCTTAAAATTGTTTCTCCTTCAATCTCTCCTTTCCATGTGTTCTTTTGTCCAAGCTGATAGTGGTTTTGTTCATACAACTCTCTCAAATATTCCATGTTCATTCTCAAAAGTTTTTAGAGCACCAACTCATTTCTCTAGAAATTGATCAATAGGGAAGCAGGTATAGCTCAGTGGTTGAGCGCCTGCTTCCCATGTACAAGGTCCTGGGTTCAATTCCCAGTATCTCCTTTAAAAAAATTTTTTAATCAATAAAAGGGAAGAATTGAACATTTAAAAAACAAAACAACAACAACAAATCTTTGTTGGTTTAGCCTGCAGGAAGCAGGGGTCCAGGTCATCAGAAAGTAAGACTTTCCACAAGTCCTTCCAAGATAACTGTATTTTCAATTCTGGTTTACAAGTTCCAGGTTTTGCTGAGGCTTTCATCTGTGAATTTGGGCACTTTCATCTGTGAATTTGATTTCCAGATATTTGGAAGTTCCAGAATCAGTTTCTGTTTTCTTTTGCCCAAAAGTTCAGTCCTTAGTGTATTTCACTCATCTAGCATTTTGTTGTAAGCTGTAAGGTGAAGCCAAGCCACATTCTCTGAGTTTACCTTGGAAAGTTCTACAGCTAAATGCTCTGGTTCGCCATTTTCAAATTCTGTCTTCCATATAACACCAGGAGTTAATCTTTCTAAGTTCTCTGCACCTTTAAAACATGTATAACCTTTCCTCCAGTTTCCAATAATAGTTTCATCATTTACTTCTAAGACATCGTAGAAAGTCTCTTTAGTGTCCATATTACTATCAACGGTCTCTTCAAAGTGAACTAGGCCTTTTCCATCAAGCATTTCACAATTCCTCTAAAAAATACATCTTACCCATTTATAAAACCATTCCAACCTTTTGGTATATGCAAAAGCACTTCCCCACTCTTCAGTACCAAATTCTGTATTAGTCAACCAAAGGGGTGATAATGTGAAATACCAAAAATGGCTTGGTCTTTTTAAAGGGTATTTATATGGGGTAGAAATCCCCAGGTACAAAGCCATAAAGCCTAAGTTTCTTCTCACCAAAGTTCATTGTCATGTCTTGGAGCAAGACAGCTGCCGATGTTTGCCAGGGTTCAGTCTTCTTGTGTTCCTCTCCTCCTGGGGCTGTGTTTCTCTCTGGGATTAGCTCTTCTGGTTCCTCCACATGGTCATCTCCAGACTATCAGGCAAATGGGTCACTTCTCTTCTTTTGGGGCCTTTTTCAAACATCTAAACTGCTTCTCAGAAACAGTTTCTTGCCTTGTATTTTATATTTGATTCCCCACCCACCAAGGGGTGGGGCTCAATGCCCTACAGATATGGCCTAGTCAATGTCCTAATCATAAATTAGTCATGCCCAGATTAACAGATCAGTTTACAAGCATGATCCAATTATATTTTTGGCATTCATAATTACATGAAACTGCCCAACTGCAACAATGGCAAATCATTCTGAGTTGCACACCTGATTTTGGAGCTAATACTTGGGGGAGAAACCACAGTATATTAAGTTCTTCTTGGGACCATTATAGGGACCACCACAATGGTGGTCAGCACCCCATTTTGCTCAATGATGGCCACACCCAAATAACAACCACTGTTTCATGAGTTTCCATTTATCCTGAACTTAATAGGCCCCTCCTGATCCCAGTGCCATGGATTGATGCCCTCATTTGAGACTGCTGTGGACCCCGTATAAGTATGTTCTTACTAACCCATTGCTTTGTGTGTAAGCTTTTTTATGTAGGACATTTTGGTGAGATTCAGATAAAGGACCTTTGATTAGTTCACTTATTGTTAGATTGCTTTAGTTTAGTTAAGGGCCTCTGATTAGATTTCAGGCACCGGGATGGACCACAATCATTGTGCTGAAGTCCTACATACATGGAACACAGAGAAAGAGTACTGCCATGTTTACCCTGCCATGTGCAAGAGGGCTCCAGGATCTCTTACAGCTGTGGAGAGACACAGAAAACTTGAGAGGCCAAGGGAGAGGTCAGAGGCTGGAGTCATGGGGCAGCTTGAAGCTGAAGACATCCAGGCCAGAGGAGAAGGGAGATATGTAAGCAGTTGTCTGATGGCCCACAGCTGTGCTCAGGGAGAAAGTGACTTTGGAGGAGAAGGCAGAGAAATACAGGCAGGCCCAACATTTTGCCATGGCAGGAGTCCAGCAGCAGCTGACCTTTGTTAAGACAGCATTTTTGATGATCCCTTGATTTGGACATTGTCACAGGCTCAGAACTGTAAGCTTTAAGTCTAATAAATTCCAATAAAATCCAACCTATTTCTGGTATTTTGCATTGGCAATGCTTGGCAAACTCAAACAGCTAGGGACACAGGGTTGGAGAGCTGCTCTGTTCCCAATTGGCAATGTGATGCTGCCCAGTTAATTCACCGGTAAGCTGTGGGTGTCTCCAGAGTAGGTGGGAATGAGTACTGGTAATATGGAAGGGAATGTGCTCTTGGCCAGCAAGTCTTGCAAGACAGAGAGTCAGGTAGGAGAATCACATGCGTTGGGGACTAGTATAGTCACAGATGACCCTATATGATGTACCTGAGTTAGGCAGGGGTTGGCCGGGTGGGCAGGGGCAGATAAAAGCATGGGACCTGGGGTTGGTGCAGCAGAGGAGTCAGGGCACAGAGAGGAGACTTCCTGCTCCTGCTCCTTTTGGCCTTCCCTTTGCCTCCAGCATTGACTCTCTGAGGAGGGTGCACATAATGTATCTCTCCTGGGTCTCAGGCACAGAATCAGGTCTCCAGCTTCCAGTTCTACATTCAACTTCTCCCATCTTGGGGCAGCTAATGAAAGAGCAATGCCATGATGAAACCTGTTGGTGTCTGGAATGAAATGTCAAAATTCACATTACAGCATTGGCTAAAGCAATTTTCAGAGATCTGAAAATGATGCAGACTTCTTCAATCCCAGAAGAAAATGGAGGGGTTGGATGGGAAGAAGATGATTAACACCAGAAGAAGCTGGAATATAACATGTATTCACTGCAGTTCCCCAAGCCAGAGAGGGAATTTCCTGTTTGGGAACCAAACTCTCAGGGCCCCAATGAAAACCATCATTATAGGTTCTGGATCCACAAAGGAGGACAAAGAGAAATCCCTGCTCAGCACTCACATCTCAGTTAGAGATGTGAGTCACTCTAGCCGGTCTTCACTGGGAAGTAGCAGCAGGAAGTCCGATTTCTCATGTCATGCTAAGAGCCTTCTAACCAGACACGTGCAGAGAACAGTGTGGCTTTCACACAGTCACATCCATGTACCTTGTTCTCCATTCTCACTCTTGCCGAGAGTAGCCTCCACCCATCCAGGGACATGGGGAGGGGGCTGAGGGGAGTGAACACTTTTCCATTATGGCCGACTGTATTTGCAAAGGGGAGTGTAAGTGACCCCCAGTAATGTTACAGACACAAATCAATATCTCCAAATCAACCTCTTTGTATGAATTCGTGTGTACCATTTTCATAATTTCTTTTAAATTATAACCAAATGATCTGTGCAAAGAGTATAAAAATATTTTATGTCTGTTATGGCAAACAGCCATATTGCTTCTCTAGCCTCAACCTCCATTCCTCCTTCTTCAGAATTATCTTCATTGGCAGATTCTTTGGGTACACATTTCTGTTTGTAAATACATGCATTCTCTAGTTTCATCCATCTGACACCATATCATATTTGGGGAAAATATTGGAGTGCAAATTAAAACATGAATAAAGTTTCTAACTTCTTATAATACTTGAGATTAGGAGTATATCATCTAATTATGAAAGGATCATTTCTGATTTAAAATAGTAATGAAAATTGGAGTGAATTAGAAAGCAGGACAGTGTAGTTCAGTGGCAGTTAAACTTGAATTCACATCCGAGTCAGGTGAAGAAACTGAAAAAATATAAATGGATGGTGTGCCTTATAAGAAAGTGCTACAATAATGTGCATCATTATTTTGAAATGGTAATTTTTTAATGCTTACACAGAATGTAATATTTTGAAGAACCAGTGAAAACAAACAGGATAATTTGAAATAAGTGGAAAGCACATCTTTACATAAACTAAGAGAAATCCCGAGTTCTGATGGATAAATTAGTGGTAAGAAATTGAACACAGATGAGTGTGGAATAAGATGTGGGAGGAGCAGATCTCAGAACCAACTGCAAGTGCACTTTTTCAAGAAAAGAAAGACATCCTGAATTGCCATCACAGCTGCTTCCTTAAAATATTGGCAAGAAGTTGCCCAGACTGGAGTTGAAGTTTCTTTGGTGATTCACATTCATTACATTCACAGTGTTTCTTTCCAGTATGAATGTTGTAATGTTTAATGAGATTCTGCCTCTGCCTGAAGGCTATTCCACATTCCTTACATACATAGGGTTTCCCTCCACTATGAATTTCCTCATGGTCCATGATATTTGATTTACTAATGAAGGCTATTTTACATTCCTTACCTATATAGAGTTTCTCTCCAGCTTGTCTTCTCTGGTGTGTAAAGAAGGTTGATTTCTGAATGAAAGCTTTACCACTTCCATCACATTCATAGGGTTTCTCTGCTCTATGTATTCTAAGATGGCTAATGAAGTTTTCCTTCTGGCTGTAGGCTTTTCCACATTAATTGCCTATATAGGGTTTTCTCCAGAATGAATACTCTGATATTAATGAACTATTGCTTTTGTCTGAAGGCTTTTCTGCATTCTTTACATTCATTTTTTTTCAGTCCACTATGAGTTTTTTTCATGTTCTGTGAGATAGGATTTGTACCTAAAGGTTTTTCACATGCCTTACATGCATAGGGCTTCTTGCAGTAGGAAATCTCTTGTATCTGAGATTTGACATTTGAATTAAAGCTTTCCCACATATACATGATTTCTCCTCAGTAAGAAGTTTCTGATGAATAAAGAGATTTCCTCTCATGTTGAAAACTTTCCCAAATGTATGACATTTCTATACATGATCCCCTGTATGGCTTTTAAAATGAGGAGTAAAAAATGGCCGTAAAGTGGACAGTACATTCAGGACTCTCATACGGTTTCTCTCAAGATTGAATTTTCTCATATTCCATGAGGTTTTGTTTCAGATGGAAGCATTCCCCTGTTCATTACAATACTAATTATTGTATGAATATTTCATACTCAGTGAGATTTAATGCCTGGCTGAATGATTTCCAATATTCCTTACATACACAGGGTTTTAGCCATGCATGTCATTGATGTGACTCTAGCTTTCACAAATTTGTAAAATCACAAATGGTTTCTCTGAGAGATTAATTCTAGGTATCTCATGAGGTTGAAAGTCCAAGAAAACTTCACACTCTTTACACTTAAAGGGGAGGTCTACCAAGAGGGGCAAACTGGCAAAACTCATTGTGCTCATTCTTTTTCCTTACATAGATTCCCTCATGCTTGGACAAGCATGATGCAAATTCCTTCTAAGTGAAGTGACATTCACATAAGCATTATCTTGAGGAAACAATGCTTGTGATAAGAGAACTTATTTTCCCAACTTTCTTACATTCTCTGCGTTCATCTTAAGTCTGTGCTTTTGTGGATGTGGACATAGCTTCATGCACAATCTTTTGTTATGTGGTTCTTTCTGCTTCTTAATGTCCTAAGTTTCTTCATAGTTTGTGGGGTGCAGCAAAAGCAGTGCATAGAGGGAAATTTATAACATTGAATGCATTCATTAGAAAAGAGGAAATATCCAATATCAATTATCTAAGTGTCCATTCATGGGAAGCATAAAAATATATGCTTTTTATTTGTTCTCTCATTCATGATTCTTCTTGCCTCTAATGAGCATCACATCCAGTTTGGTGATTTCATAACTAGGAAATGGGGAAGTGATACAGCACTTGATTCATGATGGGTACAAAATAACACCCCATAAATAAATCCTGGAACCTTCAGGCTTCTGAAGTATAAGAAAGGTACATCTTCCAAGATACATGAGTAAGGTGGCCACAGAACAAAGGCCAAAAAGGCAACCCAGGAAATCCTGAAAACTTTGTTTTGGACTATTTTTTTTTACTATTATTTTTCTTCCATTCATTTGGATGATATGCACTATTTAATATTCTTTAAAGTTTACCAAGGAAATTATAACAGTTTTGCTTGCCTTACCAAATCTGCACTTATTATTTGTTATTGATCTGCCAAATAATGTATTTTAAATCATTTTTTATGCTATATTACTCAGCCAAAGGGGTGTGATGCAAAATACCAGAAATCTGTGGGTCTTTATAAAGGGTGTTTATTTGGGTAGAAGCTTACAGTTACCAGGCCATAAAGGATAAGTTTATTCCTTCACCAAAATCTGTTAGCCCATCTTGGAGCAAGACAGCTGCTGATATTTGCCAGGGATCAAGTTTCTTGTGTTCCTCTCTACTCAGAGCTGTGATCCTCTCCGGGCTCAGCTTCTCTGTTTCCTCCACAAGGTCAGCTGTAGGTTATGTGGCTCTCTAAGACTTGTCCCTCTCCACAAGGCCAGCTGTGTACTGTCAGGTGAATGGCTCATATTTTTCCCCAGGGCATTCTATCCTTGCTCATCAGAACTACAACATCAAAAATTACTCCAACTCTGATTTGCCATGTCTTTTTATGATTGAGACCACACCCACCAAATGGCAGGGGTTAACACTCTACCAACTGTGGCAATGTCAATACCCTTATCAAAACTTAATCATGGCCAGATTAACAGACCACTTTACAAATATAGTCAAATATCTATTTTTGGAATTCATAATGATATCAAATTGCTACATAGCCATTTACCCAACTTATGCTATATATTAATTTATGGTGTAATTTAGCATGTTATTGACATCCTAGGCCATGGATATCATTATTACTTTATCCATTCAATAATCATTTAGATATATGAATTTAATTAACAGATATTATTCTTCAGTCCATCCTGAGTCTTGACCACTCTGAAATTATTTTCTTTCTGCCTGAAGAATATTCTTTTACATTTCTTTTAAAGTGGTTTGCTGCTAGCAAATGCTATTAGTTTGTAATCATCTGTAAAATATTTATTTCACATCTCTCTGAAGGATTGATATGAATTAAATCTCAGGCCCTTCACCATCTCCACTGCTTCTGAGAGCACCCTTAATGTTGAATTTCTCGATTCTGTTGTAAATGCAAACAGTTCTTTGGAGAAGAAATTAGGAGCTTTCGGTTTTACAGCCTGCTTTCTCCAACCCCACCACCCTGGCAAAATCTGTGTGCTCAGGCTCTGGGGATGGGAATAATGGCACACCTCTCTGAGTTACACACCTGATTTTGGAATTAAGATTCAGTGGAGAAAGCACAGTATGTTTAATTCTTCTTGGGACCATTCTAGGAACAAATGCAATGGTGGTCAGCACCCCATTTTTCTCAAGGATGACCTCACCCTATGTACAGCCATTGTTTCATGAGTTCCCATTTGTCACAGACTTCAGAAACACCTTTTGATCCCTGTGCCCTGGGTTAATGCCCTCCTTTGAGTCTTGTGTGTACACCGGAAATGTATGTTCTTCCCAACCCATTTCTGTGTGTGTAAGCATTTTGTTTGGAGGAAATTTGGTTATATTCAGATAAGGGAACTTTTGATGAAGTCACTTTTGGTTAGATTGCTTTAGTTTATTAAGGGCCTCTGATTAGATTTCAGACACCAGGATGGGCCACAATCATTGTGCTGAAGTCCTACATACATGTAACACACAGAGAAAGTGTTCTGCCATGTTTCCCTGCCATGTGGGAGGTGGCTTCCAGATCTCCTACAGCTGTGGAGAGACACAGAAACCCTGAGGAGCTGAGGTACAGTCCAGAGTCTTGTTCATGGAGCAGCTTGAAGCTGAAGACATCCAGGTCAGAGGAGAAGGGAGAAGTGTGAGCAAATGTGTCTGATGACCCAGTGCTGAGCTCATGGAGAAAGTGAGATTGGAGGAGAAAGAAGAGAGAGACAGGCAGGCCCAACATTTTCCCAATGAAATCAGTTTCTTTATTGGTTTTCTAAACTGAAGAATTGACTGCATTCACCCAGCATTAGGGTAAAGCAGTGTTTTGAAATTGTTTGTAAGTGAAAACACGTGCAAACAGCCAAAGGAAGCAACTGACTTAGATTTCCAAATTGAAGAAACTGCAGCATTGCCATAGTAAAAGCAGGGTTTTGACCTATTGGGTGAAAGCAAGTGTATAACAGCCAAACAAACTAGTATCTTACTTAACTTTCAAAGGTGAATTTCCTCCTGAATTCACAGACTGTTAGGTAAAACCAGTGTTTTGAAGATGATATTAAGTGAAAACACAGGCATAGCAGAAAACAAAACACTAATCTTTCTTAGATTTGAAAAGTGAAGAAACTACTGTGTTGGCATAGCATTTCATAAAAGCTGGGTTTTTATATAGATTTTGAGTGAAAGCAAGTGCCTAGCCACCAAAAAACAAGTATCTTACTAACGTTTCAAAGTTGAAGTACCTCCTGCATTCACAGTATGTTAGGTAAAACCAGTATTTTTAAGATAATTGTAAATGAAAACAAATGCACAGCAGCAAATAAAACACAAATCTTATTCAGATTTTTAAAGGAAAGAAACTACTGCTTTGGCGTTGCATTAGGAAAAAGCATTCTGTGGGCATAGTGAGTGAAAGCGAGTGCATAGCAGCCAAACAAACAAGTATCTTACCCATCTTTCAAACTGGAAGTACCTCCTGCTTTCAGAGAGAGTTAGGAGAAACCAGTGCCTTGAAGATGATTTTAAGTGAAATCACGTGCAAAGCAGCCTATGAAACGGGTTTCTTTATTGGTTTTCTAAACTGAAGGATTGACTGCATTCACCCAGTGTTACGGTAAAGCAGTGTTTTGAAGTTGATTGTAAGTGAAAACACGTGCATACCAGCAAAAGTAAGAAACTAACTTATATTTCCAATTTTAATAAACTGCAGCATTGGCATCGTAAAAGCAGCGTTTTGACCTTTTTGGTAAAAGCAAGTGTATAACAGCCAAATAAACAGGTATACCTTATTTAACTTTTAATGGTGCATTTCCTCTTGAATTCACAGTGTGTTATGTAAAACCAGTGTTTTGAAGATAGTTTAAGTGAAAACACAGTTGTAGCAGCAAAGAAAACACAAATCTTACACAGATTTGAAAAGTGAAGAAATTTATGCGTTGGCATAGCATTTCATAAAAGCCAGGTTTTTACATTGATTGTGAGTGAAAGCAAGTGCATAACAGCCAAAACACCAGTATCTTACTAACGTTTCAAAGTTGAAGTACCTTCTTTAGTGTTAAGTAAAACCAGTGTTTTGAAGATAATTGTAAATGAAAACACATGCATAGCAGCAAATAAAACACTAATTTTATTCAGATTTGTAAAGTAAAGGAACTACTGCATTGGCATAGCATTAGGAAAAGGCATTCGGTTTGCTTGGATTTACACATCTTCAAAATCTTTGTTTTAATCTAAAGCTCTGTGAATCCAGGTGGTTTTCACATTTGTAAAGTAAGAAAGATACTACTTTCTTTAGCTTCTATACCTTACAACCAATGTCAAAACACTGATTTTTCCTAACGATATGCCATTGAAGTTGTTCCTTCACTTTAGAAATCTAAGGAAGATTTGCATTTAATTTCCTGCTATGCATGTGTTTTCACTTACAATCAGCTTCAAAACACTGATTTTACCAGTGTTACAGCTCCTTGGGCCTTCAGAGGCCCCACAGGCCTCCACAGGCAATGCATGCCTAATGGACTCCATGACCTCCAAGGCCTCCATGGCATCCATGTGCCTGCCCAGGCTCCACAGGCTCCTCAGTCTCCACAAGCTCCATGAGCATGCACAGCCCCAAAGGCTCCATGGGCCAAAATGTGCTCCACAGACTCCACAGTCCTTCCCAAGATCCTCAGCCCCCACAGCCTCCACAGCCTCCACTAGCTCCGTGGGCCTACATAACCTCCATGTGCTCCTTGGACTCCATATTTCTCCATGCACTCAAGAGAATATGCCAGCACAGTGAGCCTGCACTGTGTTCATGGTCTCCATGAGATATAGAGGCTCTGCAGGCCCCACAGGCTCCATGGGTTCCATGGGCTTCATGAACTGCTGTGACTCCATGGGCACCAAATATTTGACAGGACTGCACAGGTGCCATAGGCTCTAGGGGGCTATAGGCCAAAACAAGATCCACAGGTCTCCATGTGCTCTACAGGCTCCCCAGAACTTCACAGACACTATGGACTCCACAGTGTCTTCTGGCCTGCACAGCCTCCACAGACCTCCAAGTGTTTCACATCCTTAATGGGCTCCATCAGCTCAATGGTTTCCACATTCTCTATAGTGTCCTTGGGCTACATATCTCAACATGCTCCATAGGCCCCATGGGCTCCACAAGCTCCCCAGGATCCACAGGCCTCTATAGGCTCCACAGGCTCACTAGTCCTGCATAGGCTATACAGGCATCACAGGCTTTGAAAACTCCACTTTCTCCACGGAGTTCATGCTCTCCATGGCCTCATCCAAGTCCACAGGACTTCACAAGCTCCACAAGCCTCTAGAAGGTCCATGGACTGAACGGGCTCCACAGGTCTGCATAGGCTCCATTGGTTACATGGGTTTCACAGACTAAAGGGGACTCCACAGGCTCCAAAGGACCCACAGGCTCCGCTGACTTATGCAGCCTCCATAGTCTCTATGGGCTCCATGGGCTCCACAGACAGCACATGCTCCACAGGTGTCAGTGGCCTCCAAGGGCCTGCATAGGCTCCACAGTCCTCCATGACCTCCACAGTCTTCACAAACTCCATGGGATTCACAGGCATTCAAGGACTGCATGTGCTCCCTTGTTTCCAGAGACTCTGCAGCCTTCTTGGGCTGCATACTTCAAAATGCTCCGTGGTCCCCATGGTTCCATGAGCCCCACAGGCTCTGCCAGCCTCAACTGGCTTCACAGAATCCAAGGGCTCCAGAGCTATACAGGACTCCATGGAATCCCTGATCTCAAAAGGCTTCATGATCTCCATGGGCTCCACCTGCTCAACAGGCTCTATGTGTATGCACAGGCTCCACAGGCTCCACTCACTCCACGGGCTTCACAGGCTTCACAGACTCCACAGTCTCCATGGGTTACATGGGCCTGCATAGGCTCCACAAACCTCTATGAATTCCAAGGTTTCCACAGGCTCCAAAGGCACCATAGGCTCCATGCACCTGCAGAGACTCCACAGGCTTCCACAGGCTCCACAAGCTCCACAGGCTCCAAAGGCTCCATGAACACCACAGTTTACAAAGGTTCCAATGGTTTTTCCCTAATGCTCAGTGAATGCACTTGGATCTTCAATTTAGAGAACCAATAAAGGGACTTGTTTTATTGGCTGCTTTATACGTGTTTTCACTTAAATTCAACTTCAAGACAAGGGATTCATCTAACTCTATGTGATTGCAGGAGGTACTTGAAGTTTGAAAGGTATGTAAGATACTTGTTTGTTTGGCTGCTATGCACTTTCTTTCACTTGCAATCAGTGTCAAAACATTGCTTTTACCTAATGCTATAACAATGCAGTTGTTTCTCCAGTTTTCAAAACTGAAAGTACTCATTTCATTGGCAGCTATGCACTATTTGGGGTTACAATCAACCTCAAAATCCTGGTTTAACCTACAGCTCTGTTGATTCTGGAGGTTCTTCATATTTGTAAAGTATGAAAGATAATTGTTTCCCTAGCTGCTATGCACTTGCTCTCACTCACAACTTAAAAACCTTCTATTACCTAATGCCCTGCCAATGCAGAGGTTCTTCATTTTTGTAAAGTAAATGAGATACTTCTTTCCTAGGCTGCTATGCCATTGTTTTCACATACAACCACTGTCAAAACACCACTTTTCCCTAGTGGTATGCCATTGCAGTTGTTTCTTCACTTTTGAAATGTAAATAAGATTTGTGTTTCATTTGATACTATGCATGTGTTTTCACTTGCGATCACCTTCAAAATAGTGGATTTACTGAACACTCTGTGAATTCACGTGGTACTTCATCTTTGAAAGGTAAGTAAGATCCTTGCCTCCCTGGTGTTATGCTCTTGCTTCACTCACAATGTCAAAATCCTGCCTTTATATAATGCTCTGCGAAAGCAGAGGTTCTTCAATTTGTAAAATATATAAGATACTTTCCTTGGCTGCTATGCACTTGTTGTTTTACTGCTTTTTCTATGCCAAAGCTGCAGTTACTTCACTTTTGAAATCTAAGTAAGATTCTTGTTTCTTTTGCTGCTATGCACGTGTTTTCACTTAAAATCAACTTCAAATAACTGCTTTTCCCTAAAGCTCAGTGAAGGCAGCCAGTTCTTCAGTTTAGAGAACCAATAAAGAAACTTGTTCCTTTGGCTGCTTTGCATTTGTTTTCACTTACAATCAACTTCAAAACACTGGATTCACCTAACCCTCTGTGAATGCAGGAGGTACTTCAAGTTTGAAAGGGAGATAAGATTTTTTTGGGCTGGTATGCACATCCTTTCATTCACAATCAACGTCAAAACACTGCTTTTACTGATTGCTATGCCAATGCAGTGGTTTCTTCAGTTTTCATACCTATGTAGGATACTCATTTCACTGGCATCTACTCACTTGCTTGGAGTTACAATCAACTTCACAATTCTGGTTTTAACCGAAAACTCTGAGTCCAGGAGGTTCTTCACATTCATAAAGTAGAAAGATATGTGTTTCCTTGGCTGCTATGCACTTGTTTTCACTTACAACCAAAGTCAAAATGACGCTTTTACTTAACGCTATGCCAATGCTGTAGTTTCTTCACTTTTGAAATCAAAGTAAGATTTGTGTTTCATTTGCTGGTATGCATGGGTTTATACTTACAATCACCTTCAAACCATTGGCTTTACCTAACACTCTGTGAATGCAGGAGGTACTTCATCTTTGAACAGTAAGTAAGATACTTGTTTCACTGGCTGCTGTGTAATTGCGTTCACTCACAATGTCAAATCCCGGCTTTGACCTAATGCTCTGCCAATGCAGTTCTTCACTTTTCTAAAGTAAATAAGATATTTCTTTCCTTTTCTGGTATGCACTTCTTTCCACATACAACCAATGTCAAAACACTGATTTTTCTATGCCAATTAAGCAGTGTCTTCAGTTTGCAATCTAAAGAATATTTTAGTTTCTTTTGCTTCTATGCACGGGTTTTCACTTACAATGAACTTCAAAGCACTGTTTTTCCCTAATGCTCGATGAATGCAGTCGGTTCTTCAGTTTAGAAAACCAATAAAAACTTGTTTCATTGTCTGCTTTACACGTGTTTTTACTTACAACCAATGTCTAAACAATGCTTTTTCAATGCCAATGTGGCAATTTCTTCACTTTTGAAATCTAAATAAGATTTTACTTTCTTTTGCTGCTATGCATGTGTAGTCACTTACAATTAAGTTAAAGGACTGCCTTTCCCTAATGCTCAGTGAATGCAGGAAGTACTTGTATTTGGAAAGGTAAGTAATACACTAGTTAGTTTGGCTGCTGTTCACATACTTTCTCTCACAATCACCTTCAAAACTCTGGTTTTACCTAAAACACTGTGAATACTATAGGTACTTCAACTTTGAAAATTAAGTAAGATCCTGGTTTCCCTGGTTGCTGTGCACTAGCTTTCACTCACAAAGTCAAAAGCCTGCTTTTAACTAATACTATGCCAATGCAGTGGTTTCTTCAGATTTCAAATCTAAGCAGGATACTCATTTGTTTGGCAGCTATGCACTTCTTGGAGATACAATCAACTTCAAATTTCTGGTTTTACCAAAAGTTCTGTGATTCCTGAAAGTTCTTCATGCATGTAAAGTAAGAAAGATACTTGTTTCCTTGGCTGCTCTGCCCTTGTTTTCACTAACAACCATTGTCAAAACACTGCTTTTACCTGATGCTATGCTAAGGCAGTAGTTTCTTCAATTTTTAAATCTCATTTAGATTTGTGTTTCATTTGCTGGTATGCATGGGTTTATACTTACAATCACCTTCAAACCACTGGCTTTACCTAACACTCTGTGAATGCAGGAGGTGCTTTATCTTTGATAGGGAAGTAAGATACTTGTTTCCCTGACTGCTATGCACTTCCTTTCACTCACAATGTCAAAACCTTTCTTTTATGTAATGCTCTGCCAATGCAGAGGTTTTTCACTTTTCTTTTTTGGCTGCTATGCATTTGTTTTCACTTACAACCAATGTCTAAACACTGCCTTTTCTATGCCAAATTTGCAGTTTCTTCACTTTGGAAATGTACATAATATTGTAGTTTCTTTTGCTGCTATGCACATGTTTTCACTTACAATAAACTTAAAGCACTGCTTTTCCCTAATGTTCAGTGAATGCAGTTAGTTTTTCAGTTTAGACAACCAAGAAAAAACTTGTTTCATTGTCTGCTTTGCACGTATATTCAGTTAATCAACATCAAGACTGTGATTTCACATGTCTGTGAATGCAAGAGGTACCTCAAATTTGAAAAGTAAGAAAGATGCTAGTTTGTTTGGCTGTTCTGCACTTTCTTTCACTCACAATCAATATCAATACACTGCTTTTACCTAATGCTATGCCAATGCAGTGGTTTCTTCAGTTTTGAAAACTAAGCAGTACAATAATTTCATTGGCAGCTACGCCCTTGCTTGGAGTTACAGCTCCATGGGCCTGCAGTGGCTCCAAAGGCCTCCCCAGACAATGCATGCTACATGGGCTCCATGGCCTCTAAGGCCTCCATGGCATCCATGTGCCTGCACAGGCTCCACTGGTTCCCCATTCTCCACAGGCTCCATAAGGCTGCATAGGCTTCACAGAATCCATGGCCCAAAAGGGGCTCCACAGACTCCACAGGCCTCCACATGATCTTCATCCTCCACAGGTCCATGGGTTGAGATAAACTCCCTAGCTCCATGGGTGCCAATTCCTCAAAGAGCTCAACAGACACTGTGGCACAATGAGCCTGCACAGGCTCCATGATATTCAACACAATTACAAATTGTGCATCTTCCACAGGCTCCATGGTTCCATGGGCTCCATGATCTCCAGTGGCTCCACAAGCTCCACGAGTTCCACAAGACTACACAGTTGCCCTAGTATCCATGGGGTCTATAGACCTGTATAGCCCTGCACAGGTGACATGGGCTCAACAGGGACCATGGGCTCCACAGTCTTCTATGACTTCATTGGCTTGACCACCACCTCCCTCGGCTCCACAGGCTCCACAGGCTCCCTGAAAATGTACAGGCTCCACAGTCCTCAATGGTCTCCACATCTCCACATGCGCTACAGGCTCCATGGGCTCCACAAGGGTCCATGCGCAACATGCAAACCACAGGCTCCATATTCTTTGTAGTGTCCTTTGGCTCCATACCTCAAATGTCTCCATGGACTGGAAAAGGTCCACAAGATCCACAAGACAGTACAGGATCTACAGACTCCCTGGGCCTGCCCAGGCTCCATGGGCTCCATGGGCTTTGTGAACTCCAAGGAATCTGTGGACTTCATGGTCTCCATGTCCTCAAACATTTCCACAGGACTGCACAGGCTCCACAGGCCTCTACAGGCTCCATGGGCTCTACAGACTCAACAGGGCTACATAGGCTCCATGGGTTGCACAGGCTCCACTGGCTTCATGGGCTTATACAGGCTCCAAAGGACACACAAGCTCCACTGGCCTCCATGGCATCGACAGGCTACGTGGACTCTACAGTCTCCAGAGGGAACACATGCTCCAGATATAACTGGCCTCCAGAGCACTTCATAGGCTCCACAGGCCTCCACTGGCTCCAAGGACTATACAGGCTTCATGGGCTCCACAGGCATCCATTGGCTACATACGTTCAATTGGCTCCAGAGTCTCTGCAGTCTCCTCAATCTCCATACCTCAACACACTCTATTGTCACCATGGGATCCATGAGATGCACAGATTTCACAGGCCTCAACTGTCTTCATAGTCTCCATGGGCTCCACAGATACTCAGGACTCCATGAAATCCCTGATCTCCATGGGTTTCATGGTCTCCAGGGACACCATGTGCTCCTCAAGCTCCATGGGTATGCACAGTCTCATCATGCTCCCCTGACTCAATGGGCTCCACAGACTCCAAAGGCTCTACAGTCTCCACAGGTTTCATGGGCCTGCACAGGCTCCACAGGCATCCATGCATTCCAAAGTCTCCACAGGTTCCATAGGCTCCACAGGCTCCATGCACCTGCACAACTCATGAGGCTTCCACAGTCTCCAAAAGCTCCAGACGCTCCAAAGGCTCCATGGATTCCATAGTTTACACAGGTTCTAAGGACCCTACAGCCTTCCCATCCTCCACAGTTTCCACAGGCTCCATGGCCATTATGGGCTCCTTCACCTTCACAGCCTGAACAGGCTCCACATGTTGCACAGGCTCCACAAGCTTTCATGGTCTCCAAGGGTTCAAATGGCTTCCATGGGTACCACAACTCCAAAGATTCCAAGGGCATGCACCAGCTCCACAGTCATCCATGATCTTCACAAGCTCCACAGGTTCCACAGGCATGCAGAGTATCCATGGGCTCAATGGGCTCTACTGGCTCTATGGCTGTCCACATGATACAAAGCTCCACAGGCCTCAATGGGATCCATGGGATCCACAAGCCCCAGGGGCTACTCAGACTCTATGGTTTCCATTGGCTCCACAGAATTCAACAGGACTACTGGTGCCATGGTCTCCATGTGCTCCACTGACATCCACTAATTCCAGGGTGGCCATGGATCCACAGGACCCATGGGTCTGAACAGGCTACACACCATCGATTGGCCCCACAGTCTCCAAAGATTCCACTGGTCTGCACAGGCTCCAAAGGCTTCATGGGCTCCACAGACCTTATGTTCTCCACAGACTCTACGGCTGTCCACAGGCTCCAGAGGCAACACAGCCTCCAATGCATCCAAAAAATCCATGGGCTCCTTGAGCTCCATGGTCTGCACAGAGTCCACAGGTTTCCATTGGCTCCACAGGCATCACAGTGTCCACAGACTCCACATTTTCCAAAGTCCTACACAGGCTACACAGTCTCTATGGCCTCAAACAGCCTTCTCAGACTCAACAAATTCCCTAGCCTCCACAATCCCCCTGAACCTGCACAAGCTCCATGGGTTCAACGTGGTCTACAGGCCTGCACAAGCTCCACACCCACCCTGGTTTCCAAATGCTACACACACTACACTGACTGGCACAGGGTCCACAGGCCTACACAGTTTCCATTGGCTTCATGGGCTCCACAGGCCTCCACATGCCCCAGACTCTCCAGAGTCCCCACAGGCTCCATGGACTCCACAGTTTACACAGGTTCCAAGGGCTTTTCCCTAATGCTCAGTGAATGCAGTTGGAACTTCAGTTTAGAGAACCAATAAAGACATTTGTTTCATTGGCTGCTTTGCATGAGATTTTACTTAAAATCAACTTCAAGACACTGGTTTCACATAACTCTATGTGAATACAGGAGGAACTTCAAGTTTGCAATGTAAGTAAGATACTTGTTTGTTTGGCTGCTGTAACCATTGGGGAATTTGATGTAATTATGAATTCCAAAAATATAATTGGATCATGGTTGTAAACACATCTGTTAATCTGGGCATGATTAAGTTATGATGAGGGCATTGACAGGACCACGTCAGAAGGGCATTGAGCCCCACCCCTTGATGCATGGGGGAATCGAGTATAAAAGGCAATGCAAAGGACAGTTGAAGCATTCTTTTGAGAAGCAGTTTTGATGTGGGAAACAAGTCCACAGGAGAAGAGAAGCAAGCATTTAACCTGATCGTCTACACCTGACCTTGTGGAGGAAACAGGAGCTAAGCCCGGAGAGAAATGCTGCCCCGGGAAAAAAGGAACCCCAGAAGGCTGGACCCTGGCAAATGCCAGCAGCTGTCTTGTTCTAACAAGTGGAAATGTACTGTGGTGAGGGAAGAAACTTAATGCTTTATGGCCTGGTATCTGTGGACTTCTACCACAAATAAATACCCTGTATAAAGACCAACCAATTTTTGGTATTACACATTAGCACCCCTTTGGCTGACTAACACAGATGCTATGCATTTGGTTTCATGCACAATCAATGTCAAAACACTACTTTTACTTAATGCTATTTCAATGCAGTTGTTTCTTCAGTTTTGAAATCTCAGTAAGATTGGTATTTCATTTGCTGCTATGCATGTGTTTTCCCTTACAATCACCTTCAAACAATGGTTTTACCTAACACTCTGTGAATACAGGAGGTACTTCATCTTAGAAAAGTAAGTAAGATAATTGTTTCCTTGGCTGTTATGCACTTGTTTTCACTCAAAATGTCAAAACCCTGCTTTTACCTAATGCTCTGCCAATGAAGAGGTCTTCATTTTTTTAAGGAAATAAAATACTTCTTTCCTTCACTGTTATGCACTTGTCACTTACAACCAATGTCAAAGTACTGCTTTTTCTATGTGAATGCTGCAGTTCCTGACTTTTTGAAATCTATGTAAGATTCTAGTTTCTTTGGCTGCTATGCACTTGTTTTCATTTACACTCAGCTTCAAAGCACAATTTTTCTCTAATGCTCAGTGAATGCACTCGATTCTTCACTTTAGAGAACCTATATAGAAACTTGTTTCATTGGTTGTTATGCACGTGTTTTCTCTTACAATGAACTTCAAGACACTGGTGTCACCTATCTCTCTGTGAATGTAGGAGGTATTTCACATTTGTAAGGTAGGTAAGATACTTTATTTTTGGCTTCCATGTACTTGCATTCACTCACAATCAATGTCAAATCCTGCTTTTACCTAATGTTATGTCAATACAGTGGTTTCTTCAGTTTTCAAAACTAAACAGGATACTCATTTCATTGGCAGCCATGCACTTGCTTGGAGTTACAATGATCTTCAAAATCCTGGTTTTAACATAAAGCTCTCTCAATCCAGGTGGTTTTCATGTTTGTAAATTAAGAAAGATACTTCTTTATTGGGCTTCGATACCCTTGTTTTCACTTACAACCAATGCAAAACACCGGTTTTACCTAACGATATGCCAGTGCAGTAGTTCCTTCACATTAAAAATCTAAGTAAGATTTGTGTTCAGTATCCTGCTATGCATGTGTTTCCACTTACCATCACCTTCAAAACATGGGTTTTACCTAATACTCGGTGAATAGTTGAGGTACTTCAACTTTGAAAGTTAAGTAAGATCCGGGTTACCCTGGCTGCTATGCACTAAATGTCACTCACAATGTCAAAAGCCTGCATTTACATAATACTATGCCAATGGAGTGGTTTCTTCATTTTTCAAAACTAAGCTGTATACTCACTTCCTTGGCAGCTATGCATTGCTTGGAGTTACAGCTCTATGTGTCTGCAGAGTCACCACAGGCCTCCACAAGCAATGCATGCTCCATGGGCTCCATGTGCCTGCACTGGCTCCACAGTCTCCAGAAGCTCCGTTGAGCATGCACAGCCCGAAAGGCTCCTTGGCCCAAAATGAGATCCACAGTTTCCACAGTCCTCCCCAAGATCCTCAGCCACATCAGCCTCCACAGCCTCCAGTCTCCATGGGCCTACATATCCTCCATGTGCTTCATGGACTCCACATTGCTCCATGGGCTCAATAGACTGTGCCAGCACCAGGAACCTGTATTTTCTCCAAGGCCTCCATGAGATACAGAGGCTCTGCAGGCTCCACAGTCTCCATGGGTTCCATGGGCTCCATGTGCGCCTGTGACTCCATGGGCTCCACATGTTCCACAAGCCTTCACAGGTTCCATGGACTCTAGGGGGCTGTATGCCTAAACAAGATCGACAGGACTCCATGTACTCCACAGGCTCCCCAGTACTGCAAAGACACTATGGACTCCACAGGGCACTCTGGCCTAAACAGGCTCCACAGACCTCCACGTGTTTCACAGCATCAACGTGTTCCATAAGCTCCTTGGGTTCCAACTGCCTCTACACTCTCATAGACTTCACAGCCTCCCTCTCCTTCACAGGCCTGCACAGGCTCCATAGGGCTCCTTGGGCTCCATAGTCATCACGAGATCCTCATTCTCCATGGCCTCCAGAAGCTCCACCAGCTCCATGGACTCCATGGGCTTCACAGGTTCACAGGTTCCACTGCCCTGAACAGCATCCACAAGCTCAATGGGTTTAATCGGCTCCATGGGTTCCATGGGTTCCACAGTCCTCTAGACCCCATGGGCTGCACCACTACTTTGGCTCTGCAGTCTCCACAGGCTCTACTGGGTCCATGGGCTCCACAGGTGTCCATGGGCTACATGGTCTCCCCAGGCTGCACCTTCTCTATAGTGTCTTTGGGCTACATACTTCAAAATGCCCCATGGATCCACAGGCCTGTACAGGCTCCACAAGATCCCTGGGCCTGCAGAGAATGCTCCATGGGCTTTCTGAGCTCCATGGACTTGACAGCCTTCATGGGCTCCATGATCTCACCCACCTCCATAGGCCTGCACAGGCTCTACATGCCTCTACAGACTCCATGGACTCCATGTGCTCCACATTTCTGCATAGGCTCCATGGGTTACACAGGATTCTCAGGCCTCCTTGGACCTCACAGTCTTCATGGGCTCCTCAGTCTCCATGGTTTCCACAAACTCTACCAGCTCCAAGGACTCCATAGGCTTCACAGGTTGCATGGGTTCGTCAGGCCTCCACGTGGTGCACGGATTCCACAGGCTCCATGGGCTCCAGGTGCTCCAGAGTCTCCATGGTTATGCACAGGCTCCACAGGCTTCATGGACTCCACAGTCTCCATGGGCTCCACATGCTCCACAGGCTCCATGGACCTGCACAGGCTGCATGGTCTCCAAGAGCTTCAAATGTTCAACATGCTCCCCTGGGTGTGCAGAGTCTCTACAGGCCTCCAGGGGCAATGCATCCTCAATCAGCTCAATGACTTCAAAGGCCTCCATGACATCCATGTGTCCACACAGTCTCCAGGGGATCCCCAGTGTCCACAGCCTCCATAAGCCTGCACTGGCCTCACAGGCTCCATGGAACAAAATGGTCTCCACTGATTCCACAACCCTCCAAATGAACCTCAGCTTCTTCAGACTCTACAGCCTCCACAGTTTTCATGGACCGACATTATCTCCATGGGCTCCATGGGATCCACATTCCTCCATGGCCTCAAAAGGCTCTGCCACCATGCTGAGCCAGCACAGACTCCATGGCCTCCATAGATATACAGGCTCTGCAGGCTCCACAGGCTCCATGGGTTCCATGAACTCCATGAGCTCCAGTGGCTCCACATGTTCCACAGGCCTGAACTGTTGCCATAGGCTCCGCAGGCCTCAATGGGCTCCACAGGTAACCCAGGCCTGCAGAGAAACCATGAGCTCCACAGGGTCTTCAGGCCTGCACAGTCTCCAAAGGCCTCCACATGTTGCACAGTATCCATGGGCTCCATCAGCTCCATTGGGTTCTACAGGCCTCTATATTCTCCCAGCCTTCACAGTCTACCTGTCCTTCAAGGACTGCACCTGCTCCACAGCCCTCCGTGGGCTCGATAGTCTCCTTTAGCTCCTCGGTCTCCATGGCTTCCTCAAACTGCACCAGGTCCACTGGCTCCATGGGAGTCCCAAGTTGCACAGGTTCTACTGGAATACACAGCATCCACAAGCTCCATGGACTCCATGGGCTCTATAGCCTCCATGGGCTCTACAGTACTTTATGATTCCATGGGCTCTACCAGCTCCAATGGCTCCACAGAATCCACAGGTTCTAATGCCTATACAGGCTCCACAGGTCTCAATGGGTGCCACAGTCTCCAAAGGCTCAACAGGCTCAATGGGCTCCACAGATATCCATGGGCTTCATGCACTTGATGGGCTCATATTCTATGTATTGTCCTTGCGCTCTATACCACAACAAGGCCCATGGGCCACATAGGCTTGCTAGCTACACAGGATCCAAAGGCCTGTACAGGCTCCTTAAGCTCCCTGGGCCTGCACAGGCTTCAAGGCTTCATGGGTTTTGTGAACTCCATATTCTTAACAGACATCATGGACTCCATGACCTCAAGACTTCCACAGCCCTGCACAAGCACCACAGCCTTCTACAGTCTCAATGGTCTCCATGGGCTCCACTGGTCTGCATAGTCTCCATTGCTTACACAGGCACCACAGGATTCATGGACCTCCACAGTCTCCAAAGTTCCCTCAGGCTCTACTGGCCGACACACACTCCACAGACTCCATTGAATCTATGGTATCAACATTCAGCACATGCTCCACAGGTATCAATGCCTTCTAATGGCCTGCATATGCTCAAGGTCCTGCATGGTCTGCATGGAATCCACAGGCTCAATGGACTCCATGTGCTCAACAGGTTACATGCATATGCACAGGTTCCACAGGCTCCATGGGCCCCACATGTTCCACAGGCTCCATGCGTATGCACAGGCTCGAAAGACTCCACGGACTCCACAGGCTCCTTGTCTTCCATTGCACCATTTGCGCCAGTGGCTCCACAGGCCCCACATGTTCTGCAGGCCAGCAGAGTTGCCATAGACTCCATGGGGTCTATAGTCCTTTACATGCTCCACAGGCCTCCATGGGCTTTACAGATTCCCCAGGATTGCAGGGGTACCATGGTCTCCACAGGTTCCTCAGGACTCCTCAGTCTCCACATGCATCCACGGATTTCACAGCCTCCATGAGTTCCACCAGCTCCATGGGCTCCAAAGCCCTCTATATTCTCACAGACTTCACAGTCTCCCTGTCCTTCATGGGACTGCACAGGATCCATAGGCCTCCTTGTGCTCCATAGTCTCCATGGACTCTTTGGTCTCCATGCTTTTCAGAATTACCACCAGTTCCACGGAATCCATGGCCTTAACAGTTTACACAGGCTCCACTGGCCTACAGAGCCTCCACAGTCTCCATGGAATCTATGGTGTTCATAGGCAGCACATGCTCCACAAATGTCAATGGCATCTAGGAGCCTGCATAGGCTCAACAGGCTTCCACGGCTACCCAGACTCCACCATTTCTAAGGGCTCTGTGTGCTCCACAAGCTCCATAGATATACAAAGGCTCCACAGGCTCCATGTCCTCCACAGGCTCCATGGACTCCAAAGACTCTACAGGATCCATAGCCTTCATGTTGTCCACAGGCTCCATACGGCCACACAGCCTTCCTGGCTTCCATGAGATATACAGGCTCTGCAGGCACCAATGTTTCCATGGGTTTCATGGGCTCTGTGAGCTCCAGGGGCTCCACAGGCTCCCCATAATCAACAAGCCTTCACAGTTGCCATAGGCTCCATCAGGTCTATAGGCCTCTACAGGCTCCACAGGCTTCATGGGCTCCACAGGCTTCACGTGACCCAGAGGATTCATGGGTATGCACAGGCTTCAGAAGATCCACGACTGCACAGTTTCTCAAAGCTCCACAGGCTATACATGCTTCACAGGCTACATGGGCATGCACAGGCTGAATGCTCTTCAAGGGCTTCAAAGGCTCAACATGCTGCATGGGAGTCCAGAGGCTCCAAAGGCTTCAGTGGGCAATGCATGCTCCATGAGTTCCATGACCTCCAAGGCCTCCATGGCATCCATGTGGCTTCACAGTCCCCAGAGGCTCCCTAGTTTCCACAGGCTCTTTGAGCCTGCACAGGCTTCATAGGCTCTATGGCTATAAATTGGCTCTGATGACTCCACAGGCCTCCACAAGGTTCTCAGATTCTTTTGACTCTACAGCTTCCAGAGGCTTCATGGGCTTAAATAACCTCCATTGGCTCCACGGTTTCCACATTCCTCCATGGCCTCAATATCCTCTGCCTGTACAATGAACCTGCACAGGCTCCATGGCCTCCATGAGATATACAGTCTCTGCAGGCTCCAGTTGTTCCATGGGTTCCATGGGCTCCATGAGCTCCATTTTTGACCCAGACTGTACATTTTCCAGGGGCATGCCTAGTTGCCTTAGGTTCCATGGGATCTATGGAACTGTAAAGGCTCCTCAGGACTCCATGGGCTCCACAGGCTCACCAGCCATGCAGAGTTACCATGGGCTCCACAGGGTCCTCAGGCCTGCACGAGCTCCACAGGCCTCCCCAGTTTTCGCAGTTTCATTGGGTTTCATCAGCACCGTAGATTCCAGAGGCCTCTATATTCTCACAGATTTCACTGTCTCCCTGTCCTTCATGGGAATGCAAAAGCTCCAAAGACTTTCATCAGCTCCATTGTCTCCACAGGCTCCATGGGCACTACAGTCCTTTATGACTCCATGGGCTCCAACAGTTACATTGGCTCTACATAATCCACAGGCTCTATGGACTGTACAGTCTCCTCAGGCCTCAATGGGTGCCGCAGTATCCACAAGCTCAACAGGCTCCATGGGCTCCACTGGTGTCAAATGGCTACATGCCCTTAACAGGCTCCGCATTCTCTGTAGTGTCCTTGGAGTCCATACCTCAACAGGTTTCATGGGCCCCATGGGCTCGACGAGCTCCACAGGATCGACAGGCCTGTATGGGCTCCACAAGCTCCCTGGGCCTGCACAGTCTTCAAGGGCTCAATGGGCTTTGTGAACTCCACATTCTTGACAAACTTCTTGGGCTCAATGGCCTCAACCTCCTCCACAGGCCTGCACAGTCTCCACAGGCCTCTATAGACTCCATGGGCACCACAGGCTCCACAGTTCAGCCTAGGCTCAATGAGTTACACAGGCTCCACAGGCTTCAAGGGCTTCCACAGTCCCCAAAGTGCCCACTGTCTCCACAGGCCTCCACAACCTCCATAGCCTCCATGGAATCTATGGTCTCCACAGGCAGCACATGCTCCACAGGTTTCAATGGCCTTTAGCACATGCTCCATGCAGTGCATGTACTCCACAGGCTCTTAGGGCTCCATGTTTTCCACAGGCTTCATGGTTATACACATGCTCCACAGACTCCACCGACTCCACAGCTTCTATGGGCTCGACAGGCTGAACATACTTCACAGTCTCCCTGGGTCTGCATAAGCAGCATTGCCTACAATGACATCAAAGGCTCAACAGGATAAATGGCCGTAAAGAGGCTCCAAAGACCTCCAGGGATAATGCATGCTCCATGGGTTCCATGATGTCAAAGGACCTCATGACCTCCATGTGGCTTCACAGTCTTCAGAAGCTCCCCAGTCTCCACAGGCTCCATTATCCTGCACAAACCTCACAGGCTACATGGCCTAAAATGGGCTCCACAGACTCCATAGTAGTCCACATAATCCTCAGCTTCTACAAACTCTACAGCCTCCACAGTCTTCATGAGCCTCCACAGGCTCCAAAGACCCCACAGGCTCCTCTGGCCTACACAGCCTCCAGATTCTCCATGGAATCTATGGTCCCTACAGTTAGCACATGCTCCACAGGTTTCAATGGTCTCTAGGGGCCTGCATAGGCTCCACAGGCTCCAGGGCCTCAACATATTCCACAGGCTCGAGAGATATGCACAGGCTCCACAGGCTCCATGGACTCCACTGGCCCCATGGACTCCATGTGCTCCACACTCTCCATGGATATGCACAGGCTCAACTGTTTCCACAGACTCCACAGGCTCAATGGCTCCACATTCTCCACAGGTTCCAAGAGTCTGTACAGGTTACATGTTCTACAAGGGCTTCAAAGACTCAACAGGCTCTGTTGGATTGCAGAAGCACCACAGGCCTTCATGGGATCCCCTGGCTCCCCAGAAATGAACAGACACTATGTACTCCATATGGTCCTTAGGCTTGCACAGGCTGGACAGACTTCCACGGGTTTCACAGTCTCCATGGTCTCCATCAGCTCATGGGTTCCACAGGCCTCTACATTCTCAAAGACATCACAGTCTCCCTGTCCTTCATGGAACTGCACAGGTTCCACAGGTCTTCTGGGCCTCCACAGCCTCCATGGGCTCCTCGGTTTGTGTGGCTTCCAGAAATCTCACTAGTGACATGGACACCATGGGTTTTAAAGGTTGCACAGGTGCTATTGGCGTACACAGCATCCACCTGCTCCATTGGCTGCATGAGTTCCTTGGGCTCAATGGGCTTTACAGTCCTTTATGAATCCATGGGCTCCACCAGCTCCATCAGCTCCACAGAACCCACAGGCTGTAAGGCCTGTACAAGCTCCACTGGCCTCAATGGGTGCCGCTGTCTCCACAGGCTCAACATGCTCCATGGGCTTCACAGATGTCAATGAGCTACATGCACTTAATGGGACCACATTCTCTGTATTTTCCTTGGGCTCCAAAACTAAACAGGCCCCATAGGCCACATGGGCTCGATGAGCTCCACAAGATCCACAGGCCTGTACAGGCTCTACAAGCTCCCTGGGCCTGCACAGGCTTCAAAGGCTCCGCAGGCTTTGTGAACTCCATGATCTTAACAGAATTCATGGTCTCCATGACCTCAATGAACTCCACAGGACTGCACAGGATCCACAGCCTTCTACAGTCTCCATGGGCTCCATGACCTCCAAGGCTCCATGTCACCCATGTGGCTTCACTGTCTCCAGAGGCTTCCCAGTCTCCACAGACTCCATGAGCCTACTGGGCTCCACAGATTCTACAGGCCTCCACATGATCCTCAGCTTTTTAAACCCTGCAACCTCCACAGGCTTCATGGGCATACAAGACCTCGATGGGCTCAATTGGACCCACATTCCTCCACGGCCTCAACAGGCTCTGCCAGCACCATGAGCATACACAGGCTCCAGGGCCTCCGTGAGATATACAGGTTTTGCAGGCTTCACAGGCTTCATGGGATCCATAAGTTTCATGAGCTCCAGTGGCTCCACAGGTTCCACATGTTCTGCTGGCCTGCACAGTTGCCATAGGCTCCAAGGTGTCTATAGGGCTTTACAGACTCCACAGACTTCCATGGGCTCCACAGACTCCCCAGACCTGCAGAGCTGCCATGGATTCCACAGGGTCCTCAGGACTGCACAGGCTCCATAGGCCTTCCTGGGATTTACAGCTTCCTTGGTCTTCATCAGCTCCATGGTTTCCACAGGCCTCTATATTCTCACAGACTTCACAGTCTCCTTGTACTTCATGTGACTGCACAGGCTCCACAGACCTCCTTGAGCTCCATAGTCTACATTGGCGTCTTCATCTCCATTGTTTCCACAAACTCTACCAGCTCATCGGTCATGGTCTCCATGGCTTCACAGGTTGCACAGGGTCCATTGGCCTACACGGCATCCATGAGCTCCATGGGTTCCATGATCTCCATGGGCACCATGGGCTCTACAGTCCTTTACGACTCCATGGGCTCCACCAGCTCCATGAGCTCCACAGAATCCACAGGCTCTAAGGTCTCAATCGGTGCCACAGTCTCCACAGGCTCAACAGGCTCCATGGGCTCCACAGGTGACAATGGGCTACATGTCCTTAACAGGCTCCACATCCTCTGTAGTGTCCTTGGAGTCCATACTTCAACAGGATCCATGGGCCCCATGGGCTCCACGAGCTCTACAGGATCCACAGTGCTGTAAAGGCTCCACAAGCTCCCTGGGCCTGCACAGGGTTCAAGGGCTCCACAGGCTTTATGAATAACATGGCCTTGACAATCTTCATGGGCTCCATGGCCTCAACCACCTCCACAGATCTGCACAGGCTCCACAGGCCTCTATTGTCTCCATGGGTTCCACGGTCTCCACAGGTCTGCATAGGTTCAATGGGTTACATAGGCTTCACAGGTTTCATGGGCTTCCACAGTCCCCAATGGGCCCACAGGCTCAACTGGTCTCCAAAGTCTCCACAGCCTCCATGGAATCTATGGTCTCCATAGGTAGCATATGCTCCACAGGTGTACATGGTTTCTAGGGGCCTTCACATGCTACACATTCCTCCACGTGATGCATGGCCCAACAGGATCCTTGGGCTCCACATTCTCCTCAAGCTCCATGGTTATACACATGCTCTACAGTCTAGAGCTCCATAGCTACTATGGGCTCTACAGGCTGCACATACTCCGCAGGCTCCATAGTTATGCACAGGCTCCACAGGCTCCACGGACTCCACAGTCTTCATGGGATCCATGTGATCCACACGCTCATTGGGTTTGCACAGTCTCCACAGGTTCCATAGGATCCACATATGCCACAGGCCTGCGTGTTGCTATAGGCTACATGTGTTCTATAGGCCTCTACAGCTTCCACAGCCTCCATGGGCTCCACAGGTTACACAAACTCCACAATTTCCATGTATATACACAGGCTCACAGGCTCCAATGACCACAGATTCTATAGTCTCCACAGGATTCATATGATCCACAGGTTCCATGGACATGCAAAGACAGCATGGTCTCAAGGGCTTCAAAGGTTCCACATGCTCCATGGACATGAATAGGCTCCACAGGCCTCCAGGAACAAAGCATGTTCTATGGGCTCCATGACCTCTAAGACCTCCATGGCATCCATGAGGCGGCAATGTCTCCAGAGGCTCCGCTGTCTCCACAGGCTTCATGAGCCTGCACAGGTCTCAGAGCCTCTGTGGCCCAAAATGGGCCCCACAGACTCCACAGGAGTCCACATGATCCTCAGTTTCTTCAGACTCTACAGCCTCCAGAGGTTTCATGGGCCTACATAACCTCCATGAGCTCCATGGGGTTCACATTCCTCTATGGCCTCATCAGGCTCTGCCATCACCATGAGCCTGCATGGGCTCCATGACTGCCATGAGATATACAGGCTCTGCAGGCTCCACGGGCTCCATGGGTATGCACAGGCTGCACATTCTCCACTGACTCCACAGTCTCCACAGGCTCCACAGTCTCCACAGGTTACCTAGGACTACACAGTCTCCACAGGACTCCATGCATTCCAAAGTTTCCACAGGATCCATAAGCACCCCAGGCTCCATGTACCTGCAGAGACTCCACAGGCTTCCACAGGCTCCCAAAACTCCACAGTCTCCACAAGCTCCATGGACTCCATAGTTTACAGAATTTACAAGGGATTTTCTCTAATGCTCAGTGAAAGCAATTGGATCTTCTATTTAGAGAACCAGTAAAGAGACTTGTTTCATTGGCTGATTTGCACGTGTTTTCACTTACAATCAACTCCAAGACACTGGTTTCACCTAACTCTGTGAATGCAGGAATTACTTAAAGTTTGATAGGTAAGTAAGATACTTCTTTTTGACTGCTATGCACTTGCTTTCACTCACAATCAATGTCAAAACACTTATTTTATCTAATACTATGACAATGTAGTGCTTTCTTCAGTTGTCAAACCTAAGCAGGATACTCGTTTCATTGGCACCCATGCACTTGCTTGGAGTCACAATCAACTTCAAAATCCTGGTTTTAACCTACACTCTGTTGATCCAGGAGTTTCTTCAGGTTTGTAAAGTATGAAAGATAATTGTTTCCCTGGTTGATATGTACTTGCTCTCACCCACAACATCAAAACCCTTCTTTTACCTAATGCTCTGCCAATGCAGAGATTCTTCAATTTTGTAAAGTAAATAAGATACTTCATTCCTAGGCTTCTATGCCCTTGTTTTCACTTACAACCACTGTCAAAACACCACTTTTACCTAAGGCTATGCCAATGCAGTAGTTTCTTCACCTTTGAAATCTAATTAAGATTTGTTTTTAATTTCCTGTTTTGCATGGATTTTCCTCTACAATCACCTTGAAAACACTGATTTTACCAAACACTCTGTGAATGAAGGAGGTACTTCATCTGTCAAAGATAAGTAAGATACTTTTTTCCAGGCTGCTATATAATTGCTTTCACTAAGCATGTCAAAATCCTGCTTATACCTAATGCTTTGCCAATGCAGAGATTCTTCACTTTTATAAAGTATATAAGATTCTTCTTTCCTTGGCTGCTATGCACTTGTTTACACTTACAACCGCTGTCAAAATTCAGCTTTTTCTAAGTCAATGGTGCAGTAACTTCACTTTTGAAATCTAAGAGAGTTTCTCGCTTCTTTTGCTGCTAAGCGTGAGTTTTCTCTTACAATTAACATCAAAGCACTGCTTTTCCCTAACACTCAATGAATGCATTCAGTTCTTCACTTTAGAGAAACAGTATAGAAACTTGGTTCATTGGCTGCTTGCACCTGTTTTCACTTACAATCAACTTCAAGGTACTGGCTTCACCTAACTCTCTGTGAATGCAGGAGGTACTTCATGATTGAAATATAAGTAAGATACTTGTTTGTTTGGCTACTATGCATTTGCTTTCCCTCAAAATCAATGTCAAAACACTGGTTTTACCTAATGCTATGCAAATGCATTGGTTTTTTCAGGTTTCAAAACTAAGCAGAATACCCATTTCATTAACAGCTATGGAATTGTTTGGAATTACAATCAACTCCAAAATCTTCCTTTTAACCTAAATCTCTGTGAATCCTGGAGGTTCTTCACGTTTTTATAGTATGAAAGATAATTGTTTCCTTGCTCTCACTATGATGTGATCTGCTATGTCCTTATTTTCACTTACAACAAAGGTCAAATACTGCTTTTTCTATGTGAATGCTGCAGGTCCTTCACTTTTGAAATCTATGAAACATTCTAGTTTCTTTTGCTGCTGTGCATGTGTTTTCACTTACACTCAACTTCAAAGCATTGCTTTTCACTATGACTCAGGGAGTGCTGTCATTTCTTCAGTTTAGAGAACCAATAAATAAACTTCTTTCATAGGCTCCTTTGCATGTGTCTAACTTACAATGAACTTCAAGACACTTGCTTTCACCTAACTCTCTGTGAAAGCAGGAGGTACTTCATCTTTGAAAGTTAAGTAAGAGACTTATTTCCCTTGCTCATATGCACTTGCTTTAACTCACAATGGCAGAACCCTGATTTTCCCTATTGCTATGCCAATGCAGAGATTCTTCAGTTTTGTAAAGTAAATAAAACACTTCTTTCCTTGGATCTTGTGCCCTTCTTTTCATTTACAGCCATGTCAAAGCACTGCTTTTTCTATGCCAATCCTGCATTTCTTCCCTCTTGAACTCTAAGTAAGTTTCTAGTAGCTTTTGCTGCTATATACGTGTTTCCACTTATAATCAACTTCAAAGCACTGCTTCTTCTTAATGCTTGGTGAATATAGTCAGTTTTTCAGTTCACATAGGCAATAAGAAAACTTGTTTCATTGGCTGCTTTGCATGAGTTTTCACTTATATTCAACTTCAAGACACTGGTTTCACCTAACACTCTGTGAATGCAGGGGGTACATCAAGTTTGAATGGTAAAAAAGATACTTGTTTGTTTGGCTGCTATACACTTGCTTTCACTCACAATCAATGTCAAAACACTGCTTCTTCTAATGTTATGCCAATTCAGTGGTTTCTTCAATTTTCAAAACAAGGCAGGATACTCATTCCATTAACAGCTATGCAATTCTTGGCATTATAATCCTGGTTTTAACCTTCAGGTCTGTGAAACCAGGAGGTTCTTAACGTTTGTAAAGTAAGAATGATACTTGTTTCCTTGGATGCTATGCCCTTATCTTCACTTACAACCAATGTCAAAACAACACTTTTACCTAATGCTATGCCGATGTAGGAGATTCTTCGCTTTTTATCCCCTGTAAGATTTGTATTTCATTTGCTGCTATGCATGTGTTTTCCCTTACAATCACCTTCAAAATCCTGGTTTTACATAACACTCTGGGAATACGGGAGGTACTTCATATTTGAAAGGTAAGTAAGATATTTCTTTCCTTGGCTGCTAGGCACTTGTTTCATTCACAATATCAAAATCCTGCTTTCACCTAATGCTCTGCAAATGCAGAGGTGTTCATTTTTGTAAAGCAAATAAGATACTTCTTTCTTTCTCTGCTATGCACTTGTTTTCACTTACAACCAATCACAAAACATTACTTTTAATATACCAATGCTGCAGTTTCTTCAAGTTTGAAATCTAAGTACAATTCTAGTTTTTCTGCTACAATGCACGTGTTTTCACTTACAGTCAACTTTAAAACACTGCTTTTCAGAGTGCTCAGGGAATACAGTCAGTTCTTCAGTTTAGAAAGCCAATAAAGAAACTTGTGTCATTCTCTGCTTTGCAAGTGTTTATACTTACAATCAACTTCAAGACTCTGGTTTCACCTAAGTCTCTGAGAATGCAGGAGGTACTTCAATTTGGAAAGGTAATTAAGATTCTTGTTTGTTTCGCTGGTATGCGAAACAAATCAAACACTGGATTATCTAAGATCTGTGAATACGGGAGGTACTTCATCTTTGAAAAGTAAGATACTTGTTTCCTTGGTTGCTATGCACTTATTTTCACACAAAATGTCAAAACCCTGCTTTCACCTAATGCTCTGCCAATGCAGATGTTTTCATTTTTGTAAAATAAATAAGATACTTCTTTCCTTTGCGGCTATGCAATTTTTTCACTTACAACCAAAGTCAAAACACTGCTTTTTCTATGTTAATGCTGCAGTTCCTTCCTTTTTGAAATCTATGTAAGTTTCTAGTTTCTTTTGTTGCTATGCACGTGTTTTCACTTACACTCAGGTTCAAAACACTTCTTTCCCCTAATGCTCAGGGAATGCAGTCTCTTCTTCACTTTAGAGAACCAATATAGAAACTTGTTTCATTGGCTGCTTTGCACGTGTTTTCACTTACAATGGATTTCAAGACACTAGTGTCACCTATCTCTCTGTGAATACAGGAGGTACTTCAAGTTTTTAAGGTAGGTAAGATACTAGATTTTTTGGCTTCTATGCATTTGCTTTCACTCACAATCAATGTCAAATCCTGCTTTTACCTAATGTTATGTCAATGCAGTGGTTTCTTCAGTTTTCAAAACTAAACAGGATACTCATTTCATTGGCAGATATGCACTTGCTTGGAGTTACAATGATCTTCAAAATCTTGGTTTTAACATAAATCTCTGTGAATCCAGTTGTTTTTCACGTTTGTAAAGTAAGAAAGATACTTCTTTCTTTGGCTTCAATACCGTTGTTCTCACATACAACCAATGTAAAAACACCAATTTTACCTAATCATATTCCAATGCAGTAGTTCCTTCAATTTAGAAATCTAAGTAAGATTTGTGTTTAATTTCCTGCTATGCATGTGTTTTCACTTACAATCACCTTCAAAACACTGGTTTTACCTAATTCTCGGTGAATAGTTGAGATACTTCAACTTTGAAAGTTAAGTAAGATCCTGGTTACCCTGGCTGCTGTGCACTAACTGTCACTCGCAATGTCAAAAGCCAGCTTTTTCCTAATTCTTTGCAAATGCAGTGGTTTATTCAGTTTTCAAATCTAAGCAGTATACTCATTTCATTGGCAACTATGCACTTCTTGGAGTTACAGTCAATTTCAAATTCCTGGTTTTAACCAAAATTTCTGTGAATCTTGAAGGTGCTTCATGTTTTTAAAGTAAGAAAGATACTTGTTTCTTTGACTGCTCTACCCTTGTTTTCTCTAAAAAGCAATGTCAAACACCGCTTTTACCTAACACTATGCCAATGCAGTAGTTTCTTCATTTTGAAATCTCAGTAATATTTGTGTTTCATTTCCTGCTATCATGTGTTTTCACTTACATTCACCTCCAAAACACTGCTTTTACCTAAAACTCTGTGAATGTCGGATGTACCTCATTTTTCATTGGTAAGTAAGATACATGTTTCAGTGACTAATAAGCACTTTATTTCACTCACAATGTCAAAATTCTGCTTTTCTATAATGCTCTGCCAAAGCTGGGGTTCTTCACTTTTTAAAAATATATAAGATACTTTCCTTGGCTGCTATGCATTTGTTTTTTCACAGTGCTTTTCTTTGCCAATGCTGCAGTTACTTCACTTTTGAAATCTAAGTAAGATTTTTGTTTCTTTTACTGCTATGCATGTGTTTTAACTTACAATCAACATTAAATCATTGCTTTTCCATAACGCTCAGTGAATGCAGTCGTTCTTCAGTTTAGAGAACCAATAAAGAAACTTGTTTCATTTGCTGCTTTGCACGTGTTTTCACTTACAATCAACTTCTAGACACTGGTTTCACCTAACACTCTGTGAATGCAGGAGGTACATCAAGTGTAAAAGGAAAGAAAGATATTTATTTGTTTGGCTGCTATGCACATGCTTTCACTCACAATCAATGTCAAAACAATGCTTTTGCCTAATGTTATGCCAGTGCCGTGGTTTTTTCCAGGTTTCAAAACTAAGTAGGATATTCATTTCACTGACAGTTATGCCCTTGCTTAAGTTACAATGAAGTTCAAAATCCTTGTTTTAACATAAAGCTCTGTGAATCCAGGAGTTCTTTCATGTTTTTAATGTAAGAAAGATACTTGTTTCCTTGGCTGCTATGTCCTTGTTTTCACTTATGACCAAAGTCAAAACGATGATTTTACCTAACGCTATGCCAAAGCAGTAGTTTCTTCACTTTTAAAATATAGGTAAGATTTGTGTTTCATTTGCTGCTATGCATGTGTTTTCACTAACAATCAACTTCAAACCGCTGGTTTTACCTAACACCCTTGTGAGTGCAGGAGTTACTTCATGTTTGAAATGTAAAGAGGATATGTGTTTCCATGGCTGCTATGCAATTATTTTCATTCACAATATCATACTCTGCTTTTACCAAATGCTCTTCCAATGCAGAAATTCTTCACTTTTGTAAAGTAAATAATATATTTCTTTATTTGGCTGCTTTGCACTTGTTTTCACATACAAACAATGTTGAAACATTACTTTTTCTATGCCAATGCAGCAGTGTCTTCACTTTGCAATCTAAGGAAGATTCTAGTTTCTTTTGCTTCTATGCACGGTTTTCACTGACAATGAAATTCAAAGCACTGTTTTTACCTAATGCTCAGTGAATGAAGACAGTTCTTCAGTTTAAAGAACCAATAAAGAAACTTATTTCATTGGCTGCTTTGCACGTGTTTTTACTTACAACCAATGTCAAAACTCTGCTTTTTCTATGCCAATGAGGCAATTTCTTCCCTTTTGAAATCTAAGTAAGATTTTATTTCCTTTGTTACTATGCATGTGTTGTCATTTACAATCAGATTCAAAGCACTGCATTTCCCTAATGCTCGGTGAATGCAGGAAGTACTTCTAGTTGGAAAGGAAAGTAATATACTAGTTAGTTTGGCTGCTCTTCACTTGCTTTCCCTCACAATCAACATCAAAGAACTGCTTTTATTTAATGCTATGCCAATGCCTTGGTTTTTCAGTTTTCAAACCTAAGGAGGATACTCATTTCATTGGCAGCTATGCTATTCTTTGTGTTACAATCAACTTCAAAATCCTGGTTTTAACCTAAAGCTCTGTGAATTCAGGAAGTACTTTACATTTGCAAAGTAGGCAACATACTAGTTTCCTTGGCTGCTATGACATGTTTTCACTTACCACCAATATCAAAACACTGCTTTTACCTAACGCTATGCCAATGCAGTAGTTTCTTCACTTTTGAAATTAATTAAGTTTTGCATTTCATTTGATGCTATTCATATATTTCCACTTACCATCACCTTCAAAACACTGGTTTTACCTAATACTCTGTGAAAGCAGGAGGTTCTTCAACATTGAAATGTAAGTAAGATACTTGTTTCCTTAGCTATTATGCAGTTGCTTTCACTCACAATGTCAAAACCCTGCTTTTACCTAAAGCTATGCCAATACAGAGGATTTTCACTATTGTAAAGTAAATAAGATACTTATTTCCTTGTCAGCTATGCACTTGTTTTCACTTTCAACCAATATCAAAACATTACTTTTTCTATGCCAATTTTGCAGTTTCTTCACTTTTGAAATCTAAGCAAGATTATAGTTTCTTTTGCTGGTATGCACGTTTTTTAACGTACAATTACCTTGAAGAAACTGCTTTCACCTAAATCTCTGTGAATGCAGGACATCAAGTTTGAAAGGAAAGTAAGTTACTTGTTAGTGACGCTGCTATGCACTTGCTTTCACTCACATTCAATGTCAAAACACTGCTTTTATCTAATGCTATGCAAATGCAGTGGTTTCTTCTGTTTTCAAAATTAAGTAGGATACTCATTTCATTGGAAGCTTTGCACTTCTTTGAGTTACAATCAATTTCAAAATCCTCGTTTTAACCTACAGCTCTGTGGATCCAGGAGTTTCTTCACATTTGTAAAATAGGACAGATACTTGTTTCCTCGATTGCTTCTTGCTTGTTTTCACTTACCACCAATGTCAAAACACCACTTTGACCTAGCACTATGCCAAGATGTAGTTTTTTCACTTTTTGAATCTAAGTAAGTTTGTGTTTCAGTTGCTGCTATGCATCTTTTTTCACCTACGATCACCTTGAAAACACTTGTTTTACTTAGCACTCTGTGAAAGCTGGAGGTACATCATCTTTGAAAGTTAAACAAGTGACTTGTTTCCCTGGCTGCGATGCACTTGCTTGCACTCCCGATTTCAAAACACTACTTTTACCTACTTCTTTGCCAATTCAGAGGTTCTTCAATTTTGTAAAGTAAAAAATATACTTCTTTCCCTGAATGCTATGTACTTCTTTTCACTTACAACCAATGTCAAAACACTGCTTTTTCTATGCTAATGCTGCAGTGCCTTCACTTTTGAAATCTAAGTAAGTTTCTACTTTCTTTGGCTGCTAAGCACGTGTTTTCACTTAAAATCAATTTCAAAGCACTGCTTTTCCAAGTGCTCGGGGAATGCAGTCATTTCTTCAGTTTAGAAAACCAATAAAGAAACTTGTTTCATGTTCTGCTTTGCAAGTGTTTTCACTTACAATCAACTCCAGGACTCTGGTTTCACCTAACTCTCTGAGAATGCAGGAGGTTCTTCAATTTTGAATGGTGTATTAATCAGCCAAAGGGGTGCTAATGTGAAATACCAAAAATGGGTTGGTCTTTACAAGGGGTATTTATTTGTGGTAGAAGTCCACAGATACCAGGCCATAAAGCATTAGGTTTATTCTCTCACCACAGTCCATTGCCACGTGTTAGAGCAAGACAGTTGCCGGCGTTTGCCAGGGTTCAGGCTTCTGGGTTCCTCTCTTCCCAGGGCTGCGTTTGTCTCTGGGCTTAGCTCCTGTTTCCTCCACAAGGTCAGCTGTAGACGATCAGGCAAACAGCTTGCTTCTCTTCTCCTGGGGCCTTATTTCCAACATCAAATCTGCTTCTAAAAAGACTACTTCAACTGTCCTTTGCCTTGCTTTTTATATTCAATTCCCCACCCACCAAGGGGTGGGGCTCAACACCCTAATCTTAACCTAATCATGCCCAGATTAACAGATTGGTTTAAAAGCATGATTCAATTATATTTTTGGAATTCATAATTATATCAACTGCCACAAATGGTAAGTAAGATACTTGTTTGCTTGGCTGCTATGTACTTGCTTTCATCCATGATCAATGTCAAAACACTGCTTTTTACCTAATGCTATGCCAATGCTATGGTTTCTGCAGTTTTAAATACTAAGCAAGATACTCAATTTATTGGCAGGTAAACACTTCGTTGGACTTACAATCACCCTAAAAACCCGCGTTTTATTCTAAAGCTCTGTGAATCCAGGTTCTTTTTCACGTGTGTAAAGCAGTAAAGATACTTGTTTCCATACCTTTTATGCCATTGTTTTCATTACAAAAATGTAAAAACACCACATTTACTTAATGCTAAGCCAATGCGGTAGTTCCCTCACTTTACAAATCTAAATAATATTTGTGTTTAATTTGCTTCTATGCATGAGTTTTCACTTACAATCACCTTCAAAACTGGTTTACCTAACATTCTGTGAATACTTTAGTTACGTCAACTTTGAAAGTTAAGTAAGATCCTGGTTTCCCTGGTTGCTGTGCACTAGCGTTCATTCACAATTTCAATAGCCTGCTTTTACCTAATGCTATGCCAATGCAGTGGTTTCTTTAGTTTTCAAATCTAAGCAGGATACTAATTTCATTGGCAGCTATGCACTTCTTGGAGATACAATTAAATTCAAACTTATGGTTTTAACCAAAAGTTCTGTGAATCCTGAAGGTTCTTCATGCTTGTAAAGTAAGAAAAATACTTGTTTCTTGGCTGCTCTGCCCTTGTTTTCACTAACAACCAATGTCAAAACACCGCCTTTACCTGATGCTATGCCAAGGCAGTAGTTCTTGAGTTTTGAAATCTCATTTAGATTTGTGTTTCATTTGCTGCTATGCATTTGTTTTCACTTACATAAACCTCCAAAACACTGCTTTTACCTAAATCTCTGTGAATGCAGGAGGTAGTTCATCTTTGATACGAAATAAGATACTTGTTTCCCTGACTACAATGAACTTCCTTTCACTCGCAATGTCAAAATCCTGATTTTACATAAAGCTCTGCCAATGCAGAGGTTTTTCACTTTTGTAAAGTAAATAAGATACTTCTTTTTTGGCTGCTACGCCTTGATTTTCACTTACAACCAATGTCAAAACACTGCCTTTTCTATGCCAATGCTGCAGTTTCTTCACTCTGGAAATGTATGTAAGATTCTAGTTTATTTTGCTGCTATGCATGTGCTTTCACTTAAAATCAATGAAACACCATTGCTTTTCCCTAACACTCAATGAATGCTGCTGGTTTTTCAGTTAAGACAACCAATAAAAAACTTGTATAATTGGCTGCTTTACACTTATATTCACTTTCAATCAACTTCAAGAGAATGATTTCACCTGTTTGTGAATGCAGGAAGTAATTCAAGTTTGAAAAGTAAGAAAGATGCTAATTTGTTTGGCTGCTGTGCACTTGCTTTCACTCACAATCAATATCAATACACTGCTTTTACCTACCACTATGCCAGTGTAGTGGTTTCTTCAGTTTTCAAAACTAAGCAGTACACTACTTTCATTGGCAGCTACACCCATGCTTGGAATTACAGTTCCATGGGCATGCAGAGGCTCCAAAGGCCTCAACAGACAATGTATGATACATGGCTCCATGGCCTCCAAGGCCTCCATAGCTTCCATGTACCTGCACAGGATCCACATTCTTCCCATTCTTCACAGGCTCCATGAGGCTGCACAGGCCCCACAGACTCCATGGCCCAAAATGGGCTCCACAGATTCCACAAGCCTCCACATGATCCTCAGCCTCATCAGCCAATACAGCCTCCACAGTTCCATTGGCCAACATAACTTCCATGTGCTCCATGGACACCAATTCCTCCAAGAGTTCAACAGATGCTTTGGTACCATGAGCCTGCACAGGCTCCATGTTCTCCATGACATATACAGGCTATGCAGTCTCCACAGGCTCCATGGGTTCCATTGACTCCATGAGCTCCTGTGCTCCATGGGCTCCACATGTTCCACAGGCCTGCACAGGTGCTAGACGATGGAAAAATGTGGATTACTTGGAGATCATGGAGTTTATATAGGCGCATGAAGCCTGTGGAAGCTGCAGGGTCTGATGAAGTTGAGGTGATGTGGAGGCCTGTGGCATCTGTGGTGCCCATTTTGGCGATGGATCCTGAGAAGCCTGTGCAGGCTCACGAAGCATGTGGAGACTGGGGAGACACTGGAAAATGTGAAGCCACATGTGTGCCATTGAGTGCTTGGAGGTCTTAGAGCTTATTGGGCATGCATTGTCCCTGGAATCCTGGGAATCCTCTGCATGCTCATGGAGCATGTTGAGCCTTGAAAGCCCTTGGAGACCATGCAGCCTGTGCAGCCCCATGGAACGTGTGGAGTCTGCGAAGCCTATAGAATCTGTGGGGCCAGTGGAGCCTAAGGAGCCTGTGTATATCCATGGAGCCTGTGGAACACGTTTAGCTTCTGGAGCCCATGGAGCCTGCAGACGCCTATAGACAACATGGAGCCTAGACAACTGTGCAGGCCTGTGGACCAAATGGAGCCTGTGGAGCCACTGGAGGAGATGGAGTCCATGAAACCCATGCAGCCTGTGGCTCCTGCAGAGGCTCTATATGGAGGCAATGGAGATTGTGCATGCATATGTTTCTGGCAGAGCCTGTTGAGGCCATGGAGGTATATGGATCCTGTGGGGCCCATGGAGGTTATTTAGGCCCAAGAATCATGTGGAGGCTGTAGAGTGAAGAAGTTGAGGACCATGTGGATGCCTGTGAATGTGGGGTGACATTTTTGGTGAGGGTGGCTCTGAGGGCTGCACAGGCTTATGGAGCCTAAGGAAACTGGGGAGTGTCTGGAAACTGTGAAGCCACCTGGATGCCATGGAGGCCTTGGAGGTCATGGAGCCCATGGAGCTTGCATTGCCCTTGGAATACTGTGGAGTCTCTGCATGCCCATGTCACCTGTTGATCCTTTGAAGCCCTTTGAAGCCATGCAACCTGTGTGGGTCCATGGAGACTGTGGAGCATGTGGAGCCAGTGGAGGCATAGAGACTTTGGAGTCAGAGGAACTTGTGGCTCCTGTGCATATACATGGAGACTGTGTATTATGTGGAGCCCATGGAGCCTGTGGAGTCTGTGCAGCCAAGGAAGCCTTTGGAGCCTATCAGGACCCAAGAGGCCATTCACACATGTGGAGTTTTGCTGTGTGTGGAGACCACAGAATCTTTGGAGATTGTAGGCTCTGTAAGCCTTTGGAGCCTGTGGTGCATTTGGATCCTGTGGAGGCCCACGAAGCTCTTGGAGACTGTGGAACATATGGAAAATATGCAGACCTGTAGAGCCCGTGGAGCGCATGGAGACTGTAGAGGCCTGTGGAACATGTAAAGCCTGTGGAGGTGGTTGTGGCCTTAGAGCCAATGAAGTCTGTCAAGACCATGGAGTTCACAAAGCTGGTGGATTCCTTGATGCTTGTGCATCCCCAGGGAGCTTGTGGAGCCTGTACAGGCCTGTGTATCCTATGGAGCTGGTTGAGGTCATGGAGCCCATGGATCCTGTTGAGTTATAGAGCCCAAGGACAGTACAGGGACAGTACAGTACAAGGGTCTGTTAAGTACATGTAGCCAGTTGACACCAGTGGAGCCCATGGAGAATATTGAGCCTGTGCAGATTGTGGAGCACATTGAGCCCTGTGGAGCCTGTACAGGCCTTAGAGCTGGTGGATTCTGTGGAGCCAATGGAGCTGGTGGAGGCCATGGAAGTGTAAAGGATTATAGAGACCCTGGAGCTCATGGAGACTGAGAAGCCTGTAGAGGCTTATCGACACCATGGAGCCTATAGCAACCGTGCAGACCTGTGGAACATATGGAGCCTGTGGAGCCACTAGAGCTCATGGAGCCCAAGGAGCGTGTGGAGCCTGCAGAGCACGCATATCTCATTGAGGCCATGGAGCCTGTGGAGGCTCTTGGTGCTGGCAGAACCTATTTAGGCTATGATGATTGTGGATCCCATGGAGCCCATGGAGGTTATGAAAGCCCATGAAGTTTGTGAAAATGGTAGATTCTGAAGAATCTGAGAATCATATGGAGGCCTGTGGAGTCAGTGGAGCCCATTTTGGACCATGGAGCCTGTGAGCTTTGTGAAGGCTCATGGAGCCTCAGGAAACTGGGGAGTTTCTGGAACCTGTGAAGCCAATGGATGCTGAGGAGGCCTTGGCAGTCATGGTGCCCATGGAACATTCAATGTTCCTGGAGACCTGTGGAGCCTCTGCAGGCCCATGGAGCTTATTGAGCATTTGAAGCCCTTCGAGACCATGCAGACTGTGCATGTCCATGTAGCCCGTGGAGCACATAGAACCCATAGACCCTCGGGAGTACATGGAGGCTATGGAGACTGTGCATACCCATGGAGCCTGTGGAGCATGTTAAGACCATAGAGCCTGAGAAGCCCATGGAGATGTAGAGGCCTGCAGAGCCTGTAACATCCTGTGGGGTTGTTTAGGCCATGGAGATCATAAAGTCTGTCAAGACCATGCAGTTGACAAAGCCCTAGGATTCCTTGAAGCCTAGGCAGGCCCAGGAAGCTTGTTTACCCTGTACAAGCCTGTGGATTCTGTAGAGCTCATCGATCCCATGGGACTATGGAGCCTGTTGATGTACGGGTTCCAAGGATAGTACAGAGAATGGGGAATATGTTAAGGCCTTGTAGCCCATTGATATCTGTGAAGTCCATATAGCCTGTTGAGCCTGTGGATTCTGTGGCACCTATTAAGACCTGTGGACCCTGTACAGGCCATAGATCCTGTGGGTTATGTGGAGCCAATGGAGATTGTGGAGTCCAAGGAGTCATAAAGGACTGTCGAGCCCATGGAGCCCATGGATACAAGGGAGCCCATGGAGCCCATGGATACTTTGTAGGCCAATGGAATCTGTGCAACTTGTGATGCTGATGGAGTCCTTGGAGCTGGTGTAGTTTCTGGACACCTTGAAGAGTGGTGAGCCCATGGAGATTCTGTAGCCTAAGGAGGCCTATGGAGCCATGAACTTCACTTGAAGTTCAGGGAGACTGTGAAATCTGTGAATATATAGAGTCCTGTTGAACCTATGGAACTTATGTAGTGAATGGAGGCTGTGAAACACATGCAGGCCTGTGGAGCTTATGCAGGCCTGAGGACCCTGTTGAGCTCATGGTATCTCTGAAGACCTGGGGAGCCTGTGGAGCTCAGGGAAGTCTGTGGAGCCTGTATAGGTCTTTAGATCCCATGGAGCCTATGGCAAATGTGCAGGCCTGTGGAATATGTGGATCCTGTGGAACCAATGGAGCTCATGGAGCCCATGGAAGTGATGGATTTACTGTGGAGACAGCAGAGCCTTTATATCTCATGGAGACAATGGATACTGTGCAGGCTCATGGGCTGGCAGTGCAAGTTGAGGTCATGGAGGAATATGGAACCCTTTGATCCAATGGAGGTTATGTTGGTCCATGAAGCTGGTGGAGGATGTAGAGTCTGAAGAAGCTGAGGATCATGTGGAGGCTTGTGTAGTCGGTGGAGCACATTTTGGGCCATGGAGCCTGTGGAAACCGGGGAGTTTCTGGAAACTGTGAAGACACATGGATGCCATGGAGGCCTTGGGGGTCATGGAGCCCATGGAGCATTCATTTCTCTTGGAGACCTGTGGAGCCACTGCAGGCCCATGGAGCCTATTGAACATATAAAGCCTTCGAAACCATGCAGCCTGTGCAGGCCCATAGAGCCTTTGGGGCATGTGGAACCTGTGGAGCAACTAGAGCCTGTGGAGTCAATGGAGCCTGCGCATACCCATGGAGCCGGTGGAGCACGTTGAACTCATGGAGCCTATGGAGTCCGTGGAATCTTTGGAGCCTCTGCATATCCATGGAGACTGAGGAGTACATATACACCATGGAACCCATGGAGCCCATGGATACTGTACAGGCCTGTGGAGCCTGTGAAGCCCTGTGGAGGTGATGAGGCCATGGAGACCATGAAGATTGTCAAGATTGTGGAGTTTACAAAGACCGAGATGTCCTTGAAGTATGTGCAGGCCCAGGAAGCTTTTGTAGCCTCTACAGGTCTTTGGATCCTGTGGATCTCATCGAGCCCATGGGGCCCATGGAGCCTGTTGAGGAATGGACACGAAAGATACGACAGAGAATTTGAAACATGTTAAGGTAATGTAGAAAAATGATATCTGTGAAGCCCACGGAACCTGTTGAGCCTGTGGAGACTGCAGCACCCATTGAGGCTTGTGGACTTTGGACAGGCCATAAATTCTGTGGATTATGTGGAGCCACTGGAGATTGTGGGTCCCATTGGGTCATAAAGAACTGTAGAGCCCTGTGGCTGTGGAGAACAGGGAATCCATGGAGCCTGTGGATACAGTGTAGTTCAGTGGAACATGTGCAACTTGTAAAGCCAATGGAGTCCGTGGAGCTGGTGGAGTTTGTGGATGCCATGGAGATCAGGGAGCTCATGTAGATTCTGGAGCCCAAGGAGGACTGTGGAGTCTGTGCAGTCCCATGAAGTTCAGGGAGACTGTGAATTCTGTGAATATCTAGTCTTGCAGAACCCATGGAGGTGATGGAGTACATGGAGGCTGTGAAATCCGTGGAGGCCTGTAGATCCTGTTCAGGCCTGAGGATCCTGTGGAATCCATGGTTCCTCTGCTGGCCTTGGAAGCCTGTGGAGCCAAGGGAGGCCTGTGGAGCCTGTACCAGCCGATAGACCTCATGGAGACTAAGGCAACTGTGCTGGCCTTTGGAACATGTGGATCCTGTGGAGCCACTGGAGCTCATGGAACCAATGGAGGCTCTGGAGCCAGCAAAGCCTTTATATATCATGGAAGCCATGGAGACTGTACAGGCTCATGGTGCTGGCAAGTCCTGCTCAGGCCATGGAGGAATGTGTATCCCTTTTAGCCCATGGAGGTTATGTAGGCCCATGAAGCCTGTGGGGGCTGTAGAATCTGAGGAAGCTGAGGATCATGTGGATGCCTGCAGTCATTCAGGCCCATTTTGGGCAAGGGAGGTTGTCAAAACTGCCCTGGCTCATGGAGCTTGAGCAAACTTGTAAACTTCTGGAAACTGTGAAGCCATATGGATTACATGGAGGCCTTGGAATTCTTGGAGCCCAAGGAGCTTGCATTGCCCCTGGAGTCCTGTGGAGTATCTGTAAGCCCATTGAGCCTGTTGATCTTTTGAATCCCTTGGAGGTCATACAGCCTGTGCGGACTGATGGAGCCTGTGGAGCACGTGGATCCTGTGAAGCCTGTGGAGTCTGTGTAGCCCGTGGAGTCCTTTGAAGCCTATCTGGACACTAGAGGCCATTTACACATGAGGCAATTTTGCTGCCTGTGGATGCCATAGATTCCATGGCGAATGGAGGTTCTGTAGGCCAGTGGAGCCAGTGGGGCATTTGGAGCCTGTGGAGGCCGATCAAGCCCTTGGAGCCTGTGGAACCTATGGAACATATGCAGACCTGTGGGGTCCATTGAGCCCACAGAGTCTGTAGAGGCCTGTGGAGCACGTGAAAGCCTGTGGAGCTGGTTGAGGCCTTGGAGTCCATGAAGTACTTCCAGGTCATGGAGTTCACAAAGCCCATGGAGCCCTTGATGCTTGTGCAGCCCCAAGGAGCTTGCAGAGCCTGTAAAGGCCTGTGGTTACTCGAGAGATCATAGAGCACATGGAGCCCATGGAGCCTGTTGAGGTATGGCACCCTAGGACAATACAGAGAATGTGGAGCCTGATAAGTACATGTAGCCCGATAACACTTGTGCAGCCCATGGAGCATATTGAACTTGGGCAGATTGCAGTGCCCATTGAGACCTGTGGATCCTGAACAGGAAATAGAGTCAGGGGATTCTGTGAAGCCGATGAAGCTGGTGGAGCCCATGGAGCCATAAAAGACTGTAGAGCCCCTGGAGTACATGGAGCCCATGGAGCCCATGGAGCCCATGGAGCTCGTGGATAATGTGTAGGCCATTGGATCCTGTGAATCCAGTGAAGGCAATGGACCATGGAGCTGGTAGACTTTTATGAAGCCAGGGAGACCGAGGAGCTCATGGAGATTGTGGAGTCTAAGAAGTCAGCTGGATCCTTTGCAGTCCCGTGAAGGACAGGGAGACTTTGAAGTCTGTGAGAATACAGAGGCCTGCAGAATCCATGGAGCTGGTGGACACATGGAGGCTGTGAAACCCGTCGAGGCCTGTGGAGACTGTGCAGCCCTCAGGACCCTGTGGTGTCAATGATACCTCTGCAGGACTTGGGAGCATGTGGAGCCCATAGAGTCTTGTGGAGCCTCTAAAGTCTTTTAGACCCCATGGATCCTAGGGCTACTGTGCAGGCATGTGGAACATGTGGATCCTGTGGAAACCCTGGAGATCAGGGAGCCCATGGATCACATGGAGCCTGCGGAGTTTGGAGAGCCTGTATATCTCTAGGGACAGTGGAACTTGTAGAGACTGTGGAGTCAATGGAGACTTTGGAGAATGTGCAAACCCATAGAACCTGTGGAGCACATGGATCCCAGGGAGTATGTGGAGTTTGTGGAGCCTCTGCATACCCATGGAGCCTGTGGAGCAGGTGGAGCCAATGGGGACTGTGGAGTCCATGGAGCCTCTGGAGGCTGTGCATACCCATGTAGTCTGTGGAGCACATGGAGCCCATCGAGGCTGTGGAGTCCTTTAAGCTGGTTGAGCCTCTGCATACCCATCTAGCTTGCGGAGCACGTGGATTCCATGGAGCCTGTGGATTCTGTGAAGCCTGTGGAGGCCTAAGGAGCCTATGCAGGCACCTAGAGTTCATTGACACATGTGGAACTTGTGTTCCCTGTGGGGCCCATAGATTCCATGAAATCTGTGGAGCCTTTATTGGCCAGTTGTTACTGTGGGGATTTTGGAGACTGTGCAAGCCCATGAAGCCTGCAGACTGAGAAGCCCATGGAGATTGTGGAGCCCAAGTGGGCCTGCGGGCTCTGTGCAGCCCATGGAAGCCTTAGGAGCCTATCAGGACCCTAGATGACATTCACACATGTGGAGGTTTTGCTGCCTGTGAAGACCATAGAATCCATGGAGACTAGAGACTCTGTAGGCCAGTGGAAACTGTTGGGCATTTGGAGCCTGCGGAGGCCCATAAAATCCTTGGAACCTATGCAGAACTGTGGAGCCCCTGGAGCACATGGAGACTGTAGAGACCTGTAGAGCATGTGAAAACCTGTGGAGCTGGTTGAGATCTTGGAGCCCATGAAGTCTGTCAAGTCCATTGAGCCAACAAAGTCCGTTTAGCCCTTGATGCTTGTGCAGGACCAGGGAGCTTGTGGAGCCTGTACAGGCCTGGGGTTCCTGTGGATTTTGTCAAGCCCATGGGGCTCATGTAGCCTGTTGCAGTATGGAGCCCAGGACAATTCAGAGAATGTGGAGCCTGTTAAGTACATGTAGCCCATTGACAACTGTGGAGCCCAGGGAGCATATTGAGAATGTGGAGACTGTGGGGCCCATTGAGGCCTGTGGAGCCTGTAAAGGACTTAGAACTGGTGGAAACTGTGGAGCCATTGGAGCTGGTAGACTACATGGTGTCATAAAGGACTGTAGAGTCACTGGATCCCATGGAGCCCAAGGAGCCCATGTGGCTCGTGGATGCTGTGTAGGCCAGTGGAACTTGTGCAACCTATGAAGGCAATGGACCCTGGAGATTGTGGAGTTTGTGGAAGGCAGGGAGACTGAGGAGCCCATGAAGACTCTGGTATCAAAGGAGGCATGTAGACAATTTGCAATCCCATGAAGGAAAGGGAATCTGTGAACTCTGAAAATATAGAGGACTATGGAACGCATGGAACTGATGGAGGCCTTGGAGGCTGTGAAATGTGTGGAGGCCTGTCAAGCGTGTGCCAGCCTGAGGACCCTGACAAGGTCATGGAGCCTGTTGAGGCTGTGGAGACTGCGGTGCCACTTGAGGCCTTTGGACCCTGTAAAGGCCATAGATCCTGTGGAATATTTTGAGTCATTTGTGATTGTGGAGCCCATGGGGTTGAAAAGGACTGTCGAGCCCCTGGAGCCCGTGGATACCTGGAAGACCACAGATCCCATGGATATTCCAGTGTTGGCCAGTGGAACCTGAGCAACCTGTGAAACCCATGGAGTCCATGGAGCCAAGGGAGTTTGTGGAAGCCATGGAGATCAGGGAGACCATGAAAATTCTGGAGCCCAAGGAGGACTGTGGAGCCTGTGCAGTCCCATGAAGTTCAGGGAGCCTGTGAATTCTTTGAGTATATAGAGCCTTTTGGAAACAATGGAGTTGATTTACCCAAAGGAGACTCTGAAACACATGGAGGCCTGTGGAGCCTGTGCAAGCCTGAGGAGCCTGTGGAGCCCATGGTACCACTGCAGACTTGGGGAGCCTGTGGAGCCCAGGGAAGCCTGTGGAGCCTGTGTAGGCCTATAGACCCCAGGGAGACTAAGGCTTCTGTGTAGGCCTGAAGAACATGTGGATCCTGTGGAGCCATGGAGCTCATGGAGCCCATGGAACTGTTGGAACCTGAGGAGGCAGCAGAGCCTTTATATCTCATGGAGTCCATGGAGCCTGTGTATGCTCATTGTTTTGTAAGGGCCTGTTGAGATCATGGAGTAATGTGGATCCCTTTGATCCCATGTAGGTTATGTAGGTCCATGAAGTCTGTAGAGGCTGTAGAGTCTGAGAGAGCTGAGGATCATGTGGAGGCGTGTGGAGTCTGAGGAGCCCATTTTGGGCCATGGAGCCTGTGAAGCCTGTGCTGGCTCATGGTGCCTGTGGAGACTGGAGAGCCTGTGGTGACTCTGAAGCCACATGAGGCCATTGAGGCCTTGGAGGTAATAGAGCTTATGTAGTATGCATTGTCCCTGGAGGCCTGGAGAGCCTCTGCATGCTCATGGAGCTTTTGAGCCTTGAAAGCCCTTGGAGATCATGCAGCCTGGGCAGATCCATGGAACCTGTTGAGCCTGTGGGGCCTGTGGAGCTTATAGAACCTGTGGGGTCAGTGGAGCCTGTGGAGACTGTGTATACCCATGGATCCTGTGGACCACATGTAGCTTCTGGAGCCCATGGAGCCTGTGGGAGCCTGGAGAGACCTGTAGAACCCATCGAGCTTATGGCAACTGTGCAGGCCTGTGGAACATATGGAGCCTGTGGAGCCACTGGAGCTGATGGAGCCCATGGAACCCATGGAGTCTGTGGAGACTGCAGAGGCCATGTAACTCATGGAGGCAATGGAGACTGTGCTGGCACATGGCGATGGCAGAGCCTGTTGAAGCCATAGATGAATATGGATCCCATGGAGCCCATGAAGGTTATGTAGGCCCATGAAGCCTGTGGAGGACGCAGAGTCTGTAGAAGCTGAGGATCCTGTGGATGCCTGTGGAGTCAATGGGGCCCTTTTGGGCCAGGGAGGGTTTGAGGCCTGTGTAGGCTCATCAAGCCTATGGAGATTGGGGAGCCTCTGGAACCTGAAGCCACGTGGATGCCATGGAAGCCTTTGAGATCATGCAGCCTATGGAGCATATATTGCCCCTGGAAACCAGTGGAGCCTCTGCACGCCCATGGAGCCTGTTGATCCTTTGAAGTCCTTGGAGGACATGCAGCCTGTGTGGGCCCATGGATCCTGTGGATGATGTGGAGCCTGTGGTAGTTGTAGAGCCTTTGGAGAGAGAGGAACTTGTGGATCCTGTGCATACCCATGTAGCCTGTGGAGGATGTGAAACCCATGGAGCCTGTGGAGTCCGTGCAGCCTTTGGAGGCCTGAGGAGCCTATGCAGGACCCTAGAGGCCATTCACACCAGTGGAGCTTGTGCTGCCTGTGGAGACCATAGAATCCATCGAGACTGTGGAGTCTCTGTAGGACAGTGGAGCATGTGGGGCCTTTGAAAAATGTGGAGGCTCATGAAGCCTTTGGAGTTTGTCTAACTCATGGAGCCTATGCAGACCTGTGGAGCCCGTGGCGCCCATGGAAAATGTAGAGGCTTGTGGAGCATGTGCAAGCCTGCGGAGCAAGTTGAGGCCTTGGATTCCATGAAGTCTATCAACACCATGGAGTTCACAAAGCCTGTGGAGACCTTGATGCTTGTGCAGGCCCAGGGAGCTGGTGGAGCCTGTACAGGTCTGTGGATCTTGTGAATCTCATTGATCACATGGGTCCCATGGAACCTGTTGGGTTATGGAGCCCAAGAACACTTTAGGGAATGTGGAGCCTGTTAAGTACATATAGCCCATTGAGAACTGTGGAGGGCATAAAGCCTATTTATCCTGTGGAGACTGTGGTTCCCATTGGAGCCTGTGAAGCCTGTACATGTCCTTGAGCCAGTGGATTTTGTGGAGCAAATGGACCTGTTGGAGCCCTTGGGGATGTAAATGCTGTAGCGTCCCTGGAGACGTGGAGCCCATGGAGCCCATGGAGCTCGTGGATGCTGTGTAGGCCAGGGGAACCTGTGCCAACTGTGAAGCTCATGGACCATGGAGCTGGTGGAGTTTGTGGAAACCAAGGAGACTGAGGAGCCCATGGACACTTCGGAGTCCAAGGAGACATGTGGAGCCTTTGCAGTCCCATGAAGTCAGGGAGACTGTGAAGTATTGGGGAATATAGAGGTCTGAGGTACCCATGGAGCTGATGGAGCACATAGAGTCTGTGAAACCTTTGGAGGCCTTTGGAGCCTGGGTAGGCCTCAAGACCCTTTGAAGTCCATGGTACCTCTGCAGGCCTTGGAACTTGTGGAGGACATGGAGGCGTGTGAAGCCTCTAAAGTCTTATAGACCCCAAAGAGCCTTTGACATCTGTGCAGGCCTTTGGAATATATGGATGCTGTGGAGCCCCTGGAGCTCATGGAGCCCATGGAAATCAGGGAGCCTGTGGAGCCTGCAGAGACTGTATATCTGTAGAGCCCATGGAGCCCGTGGAGCCCATGGAGCTTATGGAGGTCATGGATGCTGTGTAGAGAATTGGAACCTGTGCAACCTGTGAAGCTCCTGGAATTCATGGAGCTGATGGAGTTTGTGGAATCCATGGAGACTGAGGAAACAATGGCCACTGTGGAGCCCAAGGAAGCCAGTGGATCCTGTGCAGTCCATTGAAGGACATGGAGTGGGTGAATGCTGGGAGAATATAGAGGCCCATGGGACCCATGGAGCCGATGGAGCCCATGGAGGCTGTGTAACCTTTTTAAGACAGTGGAGGCTCAGCAGGTCTGAGGACCCTGTGGAACCCATGATACCTCTGCAGGCCCGGGGATATGGTGTAGACCATGGAGGCCTGTGGAGTCTGTAGCGTTCTATACCCCATAGAGCCTATTGGAATTGTGCAGGCTTATGGGTCTACATAGACTGATGAGGCCATAGAGGAATGTGTATCCTTTCAAGACCATCGAGGTCATGTAGGTCAATGAAGCATTTGGAGGCTGTAGAGTCTGAGGAAGCTGAGGATAATGAGGAGGCCTGTGGTGTCTGAGGAGCCCATTTTTGGCCAAGGAGTCTGTGAGGCCTGTGCAGGCTCATGGAGCATGTAGAGAATGGGGAGACATTGGTGAGTTTGAAGGCACATGTTTGCCATGGAGGCCTTGGAGGACATAGAGCTTATGGGGCACACACTGTCCCTGGAGGCCTGGGGAGCCTCTGTATGCTCATGGAGCCTGTTGATTCTTTAAAGACCTTGGAGACCATGTAGCCTGTGCAGAGACATGGAGCCTGTGGAGCCTATACAGGCACATAGACTACATGGAGCCTATGGCAACTGTGCAGGCCTGTGGACCATATGGAGCCGGTGGAGCCACTGGACCTGAAGGAGCCCATGGAACCCATGGAGCCTACGGAGTCTGCAGAGGCTGTAAATCTCGTGGAGACAATGGAGACTGTGCAGGCACATGGTGTGGCAGAGCCTTTTGAGGCCATAGAGAAATATGGATCCCTTGGAGCCCATGGAAGTTATATAGACCCAAGAAGCTTGGGGAAGCTGTATAATCTTAAGAAGCTGAGGATCATGTGGATGCCTGTGCAGTTCATGGGGCCCATTTTGGGGCAGGGAGTCTGTGAAGGCTGTGCAGGCTCATGGAGGAGCTTCTGGAAACTGTGAAGCCACATGGATACCATGGAGGCCTTGGACATCATGCAGCCCATGGAACATTCATTGGCCCTGGAGTCCTGTGGAGCCTCTGTATACACATGGAGCCAGTTGATCCTTTGAATCCCTTGGAGGTCATGTAGTCTGTGCAGGCCAATGGAGCCTGTGGAGCATGTAGAACCCATGGAGCCTATGGAGTCCATGGAGACGTTGGGGCCTGTGCATACCCATGGAGTCTGTACAGTCCGTGGAGACCATGGAGCTTGTGGATCCTGTGTAGGCCAGAGGAACCTGTGCAACCTGTGAAGCCCATGGAGCATGGAGCTGATGGGCTTTGTGGAAGCCAGGAAGACCGAGGAGCCCATGGAGACTTTGGAGTCCAAGGAGGCATGTGGAGCCTTTGTAGTCCTGTGAAGGACAGGGAGTCTGTGAAGTCTGTGAGAATATAGAGGCCTGTGGAATCCACAGAGTTTATGGAGCCCATGGAGGCTGTAAAACCCTTGGAGGTCTGTGGAGCCTGTACAGAAAGCCTATGGAGCCCATGGTACCTCTGCAGGCCTGGGAAGCCTGTGGAACTGATGGAGGCCTGTGGAGCCTCTACAGTTTTATAGACCCCATGGAGATTGTGGCAACTGTGCAGGTATGCAGATCATGTGGATCCTGTGGAGCCCCTGGACTCATGGAGCCCATGGAACACATGGAGCCTGTGAAGCCTGCAGGCCCTGTATATCTGAAGAGCCAACGGAGCCTGTGGTGTCTGTAGAGACTGTTGAGTCATTGGAGACATTGGAGATTGTGTATACCCAAGGGGCCTGGGGAGCACATGGATCCGAGTGAGAATGTGGAGTTTGTGGAGCCTGTGGAGCATGTGTGTACCCATGGAGCATATGGAGCAGGCAGACCCAATGGAGAATGTGCAGCGCGTAGTGTCTGTGGAGCCTGTGCATACCCACTTAGCCTGTGGAGCCCATGGAGCCCATGGAGATTTTGGATTCTGTGAAGCCCGTGGAGGCCTGTGGAACCTATGCAGGCACATAGAGTTCATTGACTCTTGTGGAAGGTGTGCTTCCTGTGGAGACCATAGATTTCATGGAAACTGTTTAGTCTTTATAGGCCAGTGGAGCCTATTGGGCCTTTGGAGGCTGTGGAGGCCCAGGTAGATTTTGGAGCCTGTAGAGTCCTGTGCATCCTGTGGAGCTCATTGAGCCCAAGGGAGCCATGGCACCCTTTTAGGTATGGAGCCCAAGACACTACAGAAAATATGGAGTTTGTTAAGTGAATGTAGCACCTTGATGCCTGTGGAGCCCATGGAGTCTGTTGAGCCTGTGGAGGGTCTACCAGCCATTGAGACCTGTGGAGCCTGTACAGGCCTTAGAGCCTGGGGTTTCTGTGGAGCTGATGGAGCTGGTGAAACCCACAGAGTCATAAAGGACTGTAGAGCCCATAGAGCACAAGAAGTCCACGGAGCCCATGGAGCCAATGGATGTTGTATAGGCCAGTGGAACCTGTGCAACCTGGGAAGACCATGGAGTCCATTGAGCTGGTGGAGGTTATGGAATCTATGGAGACCAAGAGACCATGGAGACTATGGAGCCAAGGAGGCCTGTGTAGCCTGTGCAGTCCAGTGAAGGACAGGGAGACTGCGAAGTTTGTGAGAATAGAGAAGGCTGTGGAATCCTTGGAGCTGATGGAGCCCATGGAGGCTGTGAAACCCAAGGAGGCCTATGGAACCTGTGTATTCCTGAGGACCCTGTGGAGACCCTGGAACATCTGCAGGCGTGGGGAACCTGTGCATCACATGGAGGCCTGTAGAGCCCGTAAAGTCCTATAGACCCCATGGAGCCTATGGCAACTGTGCATGCCTGTGAACATGTGGAGCCTGTGGAGCCACTGGAGTTCATGGAGCCCATGGAAGCCAAGGAGGTTGGAGAGACTGAATATCTCATGGAGGCCATGGAGGCCATGCAGGCTGGACAGGCTCATGGTGTTGGCAGAGCCTGTTGAGGCGATGGAGTAATGTGTATCCCATGGATCCCATGGAGGGTATGTAGGCCTAGGAAGCCTGTGGAGGTTGTAGAGCCTGAAGAAGCTGAGGATCACGTGCAGGACTTTGGAGACTGTGGAGCTCATTTTGGGCCATGGAGACTGAGTCTTGTGAAGCCTCATGGATCCTGTGGAGACTGGGGAGCCTCTGGAGACTGTGAAGCTAAATTGATGCCATGGATGACATGGAGGTCAAAGAGCCCATGAAGCATGCATTGCCCCTGGAGTCCTGTGGAGCCTCTGTACGCCCACAGAGCCAGTTGATCCTTTGAAGCCCATGGAGGCCATGCAGCCTGTGAGGGCCCATGGAGCCTGTGGAGTCTCTGCAGCCCGTGGGAGCCTTTGGAGCCTATCAGGAACCTAGAGGCCATTCACACATGTGGATCTTTTGTTGCCTGTGGAGACCATAGAATCCATGGAGACTGGAGGCTCTGTAGGCCAGTAGAACCAGTGGGGCATTAGGAGCCTCTAGCGGCCCATGTAGCCCTTGGAGCCTGTGGAATCCATGGAACCTGTAGAGGCCTGTGGAGCATGTAAAATCCTGGAGAGCTGGTTGAGTTCTTGGAGCCCATGAACTCTTTCAAGACTGTGGAGTTCATAAAGCCTGTGGAGCACTTGAAGTTTGTGCATCTGCTGGGAGCTTTTGGAGCCTGTACAGGCCTGTGGATCCTGTGGAGCTCGTTGACGCCATGGGGCCCATACTCTTGAGGTATGGAGCCCAAGGACACTACAGAGAATGTGGACCCTGTTACGTACATGTATCACATTGACTCCTGTGGACCCCATGGAGCATATTGAGCATGTGGAGACTGCGGTGCCGATTGAGACCTGAGGAGCCTGTACAGGCCATAGAGCCAGTGGATTCAGTGGAGCTGATGGAGCTGGTGGAGCCCATGGAGACATAACGGACTCTAGAGCCCATGGAGCCTGTGGAGCCCATGGGACTTCTGCAGGCCTGGCGAGCCTGTGGAGCCCTTGGAGGCCTGCAGAGCCTCTAAAGTCTTATAGGCCCCATGGAGCCTATGGTAACTTTGGAGGCATGTCAAACATGTGGAACCTGTTGGAGCCAATGGAGCTCATTCAGCTCATGGAACCCATGGAGCGTGTGGAGACTGCAGAAACTGTATATCTCATGGAGTCCATGGAGCCTGTGCTGACTCATTTTCCCAGCAGTGCCTGTTGAGGCCTTGGAGGAATGTGGATCTCTTCGAGCCCAAGGAGGGTATGTAGGCCCATGAAGCCTGTGGAGTCTCTGGAGTCTGAGTTAGCTAAGGATCATATGGAGGCCTGTGGAGTCTGAGGAGCCCATTTTGGTCCATGGGGCCTGTGAGGCCTGTGTAGTCTCATGCAGCCTGTGTAGACTGGGGAGCCAGCAGAGACTCAGAAGCCACGTTGATGCCATGGAGGCTTTGGAGGTCATGGAGCCCATGGAGCATGCATTGCCCCTGGAAGCCTGTGGAATCTCTGCATGCCCATGGAGCCTGTTGAACTTTTGAAGACTTGGAGACCATGCAGTCTGTGCAGGCCCATGAAGCCTGTGGAGCACGTGCAACTTATGGAGCCTGAAGAGCCTGGAATAAGTAGAGCTTGTGCAGCTTCTGCATACCAACGGAGTCTGTGGAGTACGTGGAGCCCATGGAGGCTGTGGAGTCCATGAAACCCATGAGGGCCTGTGGAGCCAATGAAAGCCCCTTGAGGCCATTGACATCTGTGGAGCATTTGCTGCTGTTGGAGACCATAGATTCCATGGAGACTCTGGAGGCTGTGTAAGGTAGTGGGGCCTGTGGGGCCATTGGAGCCTGTGGAGGCCCAGGGAGCTTCTGGAGGTTGTATATTCACTTTCAGTCAACTTCAAAGCACTGCTATTCTGAGTCCTCGGGGAATGCAGTCATTTCTTCAGTTTAGAAAACCAATAAGGAAACGTGTTTCCTCTTCTGCTTTGCATTTTCACTTACAATAAATTTCAAGACTGCTTTCACCTAACTCTCTGAGTGTGCAGGAGGTAATTCAATTTTGAAATGTAAGTAAGATACTTGTTCGCTTGGCTACTATGCACTTGCTTCCACTCATGTTCAATGTCAAAACACTGCTTTTACCTAATGCTATGCCAATGCTGTGGCTCCTCCAGTTTTAAAAACTAAGCAAGGTTCTCATTTTATTGGCAGCTATGACATGTTTGGAGTTACAATCACCTTCAAAAGCCATTTTTTTTATCTAAAGCTCTGTGAATCCAGTATCTTCTTCATAATTTTTTTCTTTTTATTTAACTTTATTTGTACATTTAATAATTGCAAATATAAACAATTAAAAACTAAAAAGTAAACACAGATGAATAAATATATACATTTCTCAATTAAATGTAATGGATACATATAAAAATTTTTTGATGAAACTATATGTTACACAATATATTTGGTTCAGAGTAACTCATTCATACAGTATTTGTCCTTTTGTGTGGCTTGCTTCATTCAACATAATGCCCTCCATGTAATCCATGTTGCCATATGCTTTACGACTTCACTTCTTACAGCTGCATAATATTCCATTGTGTGAATTGACCACAGTTTGTTTATCCATTTATCTGTTGATGGACACCTGGGATGTTTCCAACTTTTGGCAATGGTGAATAATGTTGCTATGAACATCGGTGTGCAGATGACTGTTTGTGTCTCTGCTCTCAGGTCTTCTGGTTATATACCCAGTAGTGGTATTGCAGGGTCATGTGGCAAGTCTATATTCATCATCTTTGGGAACTGCCAAACACTCCTCCATAGTGGTTCTACCATTCTGCATTCCCACCAATGGTGAAGAAGTGTTATTATTTCTCCACATCCTCTCCAACACTTGTAGTTCTCTTTCTGTCTTTATAATAGTGGCCATTCTGATAGGTGTAAAATGGTATCTCATTGTAGTTTTGATTTGCATTTCCCTCATCATGAGTGATGTTGAGCATTTCTTCATGTGTTTTATTTGCCATTTGTATTTCTTTTTAGGAGAAATGTCTATTCAAGTCTCTCACCCATTTTTTAATTGGGTCATTTGTCTTTATTGTTGAGTTGTAGCCTCTTTTTATATATCCTGGATATTAAACCCTTATCAGAGATGTGATTTCCAAACATTTTTCCCATTGAGTTGGCTGCATTTTCACCCTTCTGACAAAGTCCTGTGAGGTGCAAAAGTGTTTAAATTTGAGGAGGTCCCACTTATCTACTTTTTCTTTTGTTGCACGTGCTTTGGGTATATGGTCCAAGAAACCACCACCTACTACAAAGTCTTCAAGATATTTTGCTATATTTTCTTCTAGCAGTTTTATGGTCCTGGCTTTTATATTTAGATCTTTGATCAATTTTGATTTGGTTCTTGTATAGGGGGTGAGATATGGGTCCTCTTTCATTCTTTTGGTTATAGATATCCAGTTCTCCCGACACCATTTGTTGAAGAGACTGTTTTCTCCCATTACGTTGGGCTTGGTAGGTTTGTCAAAAACCAGTTGACTGTATAGGTGAGGGTATATTTCTGGGTTGTCTGCTCTATTCCACTGATCGTTGTGTCTATCTTTATGCCACTACCATGCTGTTTTGACCACTGTAGCTTTGTAATATGTTTCAAGGGCAGGCAGTGAAATTCCTCCCACATTGCTCTTCTTTTTTAGATGCTTTTGGCTATTCAGGTGCACTTAACCTTCCAGATGAACTTGCTAATTGCCTTCTCTAATTCTGTAAAGTAAGCTGTTGGGATTTTGATTGGTATTGTATTGAATCTGTAAATCAGTTTGGGCAAGATTGACATCTTCAGGATATTTATTCTTCTAATCCATGAACACGGAAAGTCTTTCCATTTGTTTAAGTCTTTTAAAATTTCTTTTAGCATTGTTTTGTAGGTTTCTGCATATAGGTCCTTTACTTCTTTAGTTAAATTAACTCCTAGGTGTTTGAGTCTTTTTATTGCTATTGAAAATGGAATTTTCCTCCTCAGGTTGTTCAGTACTAGTGTACAAAAACATTACTGATTTTTGCGTGTTGATCTTCTATCCTGCCAATTTGCTGAACTCATTTATTAGTTCAAGTAGCTTTGTTGTGGATACTTCAGGATTTACTAAGTACAGGATCATGTCATCCACAAACAGTGAGAGTTTTACTTACTCTTTTCCTATTTGGACCCCTTTAAATTTTTTATCTTGTCTAATTGCCCTAGCTAGAACTTCTAGTACAATGTTGAATAACAATGGTGACAGTGGGCATCCTTGTCTTGTTTCCGATCTTAGAGGGAAAGCTTTCTACCTTTCCCCATTGAGAATGATGTTGGCTGTGGGTTTTTCATATATGCCTTTTATCATATTGAGGAATTTTCCTTTTATTCCTATCTTTTGAAGTATTTTTATCAAAAAAGGATGTTGGATTTTGTTGAATGCCTTTTCTGCATCTATTGAGAGGGTCATGTAATTTTTTTCCTTCAATTTGTTAATGTGGTGTATTAGTCAGGTTTCTCTCAGGAAACAGAATCAACAGGAGATATCTGTCAATAATATGAGATTTAAAAGTGTCTCTCACATGGCTGTGGGTATGCACAAGTCCAGGTTCCACAGGCAGGCTGTAAACCAGTGGCTGTGATGAAAGTCCGATTAAATGTCATTGATGAGTTTCTGGGAGAAGTTGCCTGTCCAACGATGAGCTGGGAAATTCTCTCTGAATATTGAAATCATTTCCCCTTGTCAGCCATTCAACTGATTGGATAAAAGCACCACCCATTGATGATGTAATCTCCCTGATTGATGCAAATGTAATCCGGCATCCACGCAGGAAACTCACTGGTGATTGAAGTCCATAAATGCTCTTGTATTACAATTAGCCCAGTGCTTGCTGGAACAAACACCTGGACACAATTACCTGGCCGAGTTGACAGAATAGCCTAACCATCACAGTCCACCACTTGTCAACTTAGCAATCATACACAATACTCTAAATGATACTTACTCTCTAAGTAAAAACAATAACAGAGAAGCATACATATATATTTCCACCTAACAATGTTCAACTCCCCTGCGTTCAACTGGAAATGCATTAATTCCCCACAGAACAGGGTGCAAGTCCTTAGGTAATAGTCACTCTTAAACTTGACATCCTTAAATATTATGATATGGAATTAATACAACTTTTAATGATAGGGGCAATGTTTGGGGTAGAAAACAAAGAAATTTGTTTTCTGTACATATACAATCATACTCATAATGAAACATGGAAGAAGTGTAATTGTTGTGACACAGAGCAAATCAATGTGGTAGAGCTTCCTGTCTGGGGGTAATGAGCCTTGTAATTCAAACTTTATGAGACAGTTTTCCAGACTTCTCTGGTAGCCCCCTCCCTTTTCAAAGCTAGGAAATATTTCTGCTCCCCTCTGAATCCTCAAAATCAGTCCCTGTCAGTAGCAGAGGAGATTGGGAGGTTTGTATATCTTTAGCCCCTTTCAGGCTCCAAGGCAAACAATGGCACAGTCCCACCCAGCCTGGAAAGGCTCTAGGGACAAGGCAGACCAATCCTGTGAGTCAAAAGCAAGGTCAGCCCCAGGATCACTCTCCCCTCTCCTGTGGAGTCCTCAACATTTAGTCCAGGATAGAAGAGAAGGAGGTTGTGACGGTTGGATTTCTCCAGTCCTTCCTAGGTTCCCAGGGCACACTACCATGTGGAAGAATCTGTGGGGCTCCGGTGCTCAAATTTGTGGGTCAGAACCTGTGTCAGCCTGAAGCTGTGTCCCTCTCTCTCCCCTTTCAGGTAGTAGTAGAAACCTGGAGAACTCTTTGTCTGTAGTCACAGGCCCAGAGGACCGAGAATTCTAAATTGTGGGGGAGGGTGCTGGCAGCAGCAGCCGCTGCTGGTTTCAAATCACAGTTCTGGTTCTGATGTAGTGATTTCCCTTTTTTGTCCCTCTCTCCTCTGGGTGGTGTGCAGCCTTCACCTGCTCTCCTAAACTCTAGAAGATCTATTATGGGGCTGTTTCAGCCTGTTCTCTAACTATTTTTCTGGAGAAGACATTCCCATGTATTACTAGTCTGCCATCTTCCCAGAAGTCACTTACTTACTTTCAAATTTGAAGTACCTCCTTCATTCACAGAGAGTTAGGTGAAACCAGTGTCTTGAAGTAGATTTTAAGTGAAAACACGTGCAAAGCAGCCAATGAAACAAGTTTCTTTATTGGATTTCAAAATTGAACAATTAACTGCATTTCACCAAGTGACAGGGAATAGCAGTGTTTTGAAGTTGTTTGTAAGTGAAAACACGTACATTGCAGCAAAAGAAAGAAGCTTACTTAGATTATCAAAGTGAAGAAACTGCAGTATTGGCATAGTAAAAGCAGGGTTTTGACATTGTGAGTGAAAGCAAGTTTATAGCAGCTGTAACAGTTGGGGAATTTGATGTAAGTATGAATTCCAAAAATATAATTGGATCATGCTTGTAAACTGATCTGTTAATCTGGGCATGATTAAGTTATGATTAGGGCATTGGCTGGGCCACACCCAGTTAAGTCCCACCCCTTGGTGGGTGGGGAATCAAATATAAAAGGCATGGCAAGTACAGTTTTGAGAAGCAGTCTTTTGAGAAGTAGTTTTGATGTTGGAAAGAGAAGCAAGCCATTTTCCTGATCATCTACAGCTGACCTTGTGGAGGAAACAGGAGCTAAGCCCGGAGAGAAATGCAGCCCCAGGAATAGAGGAGCCCCAGAAGCCTGAACCCTGGCAAACACCAGCAGCTGTCTTGCTCCAACACATAGCAATGGACTGGTGAGAGAAGAAACCTAACACTTTACGGCCTGCTATCTGTGGACTTCTACCCAAA